>CAIGQQ010038027.1:1987877-2001257 GCA_903798035.1 Danio albolineatus | reverse complement strand
TAACTACTATAGTTGTTGTGTTACTATAGCGACTATAGATTCACCACAATATACTAACTACTATAGTTATTGTGTTACTATAGCAACTAAAGAGTCACCACAATATACTAACTACTGTAGTTGTTGTGTTACCATAGCAACTATAGATTCACCACAATATACTAACTACTATAGTCGTTGTGTTACTATAGCGACTGCAGAATCGCCACAAAAGATTAATTAATATCTGGGTTAAAACTGAGATATCCAAATCTGATATTGACACTGGAATCGAATCAGAGCACAGTTTCAGACTTTGAGAAACTCGATAAGTCTTGATCTCTGGAGATTCATCTGAATGAGCGTCTATATTCTTGTCCTCCATCAATCCAACTGAAATCATCAGGACGAAACGCTTGACACGTGGTGTATTGTAATAATATACTCTATAGTTGTTAAAAACTACACTATTGGGTAGTATTTTTATATAATGATATGCATTACTCCTTGAAAACAGGGCCATGTAAACATAGCCTTATTTAGATCCAGAACTAGCCACTGCGCTGTGTTTTTTTTCATCAGACACCAGAGATCCACGTCATCTGATGTCCCGCAGCAGTCTGTCCCGAGACGTAAACACATGAAAGGGGAATTAGGGCAGCTTGAGACGGATTCCTCCTCGCTGCCAACAGTCCATTAGCCCCTGATGCTCTTAGAAAGCGCGAACAACCTGCGAAGGATGTCAGACGGCACTCCACTGCCATCTCAGGCTTTACTGTCATCTCAGATCCGCTTCTCACAGGATGATGGCAAATCTATATTAATGCCACCACACATAGAGGTCAGCATAAGAGTACTACCAGGAGGGCCAGAGAGATCGCCCAAGACAAACAAATTCTGAGGCGACTTACAGGGGGTTTAAACTTTTCACCAATTCTAGGAGAACAAACATATATTAAATAAAGAGGTTAGAGGGGTTATACAGGTGAAGTTAGAATTATTAGCCCTCCTGAATTATTAGCCCCAATTTCTGTTCAACGGAAAGACGACGTTTTCAACACATTTCTAATACACAATATTTTACCAGATACTAGTATTCAGCTTAAAGTGACATTTAAAGGCTTAACTAGGTTAATTAGGGTAAAGTTAGGGTAATTAGGCGAATCATTGTATTCGGTAGACAATCCAAAACTAATATTGCTGAAGGGGGCTAATAATATTGACCTTAAAATGGGTTTAAAACAATTAAGAACTGCTTTTACTCTAGCTGAAATAAAACAAATAAGACTTTCTCCAGAAGAAAAAATATTATAGGAAATACTGTGAGAAATTCCTGAATCAGTTCAACATCATTTGGGAAATGTGTGCGATTTTGGCACATCTAACCAGTGAATCCAGCTCATGTAATCAACTCTAATCAAACCCAGAATTCAGCGATTGCTAACAAAAAACCACACAAACTGCTTACTTCAGCATTTTGAGGGACCACAGAGATGCCAAATAAAGCACTGGATACCTGAGGTGCGTTTATAAATCTCATGCATTTATTTCGTCCAGCATTTTCCATGATATAACCAAATGTTTCAAACATCCTTATTTTTAAATAATCTTTGAACAGCTTAACATAAAAGCAGAACTTCTCCACAATGTTGTAGTTAGCATTCAATTGTATGAGCCCTTTTAATCAGTATATACCAAGCGGCAACCTCTCCCTCGTGAAGCCAATATGGAAGTAACTAAAAACTGCAATTCATCGACTCGCCTGTAAGGCTCCAGGAACAAAATAGCAACAGTTGGCCACACCTACTTGTAACTTCATTTGCGCTCTTCAGAAGCCTATGGGTGATGTCACGGATAATATGTCCATATCCAGGCCTGGCGCTACGGGGCTACGCAATCCAGGCCTGGCGCTACGCAAAAGGGGGCATGGCCCCCTCAGAAAGAATATGTGCCCCTGTTTAAATTGAGTAATAAGCTGCATAAAGCGTGGTTATGACTCTGTTATGCTGATTTCACTAGATTTATTTGATGGAATAGTAACTGTGGGTTAGTTTGCAAGTGTAGGCCGGTCTAGGTGATGATGTAGACTTTCCCCTTAGTGTTTCGAGAGCTGCATTTAAGTAACGAATGTTAGTTTACACCTTGACTGGCTCAAATAATATCCATCGAGGAAACCCGACGATGTCGCTTTTTATTTTGCACTGTCTGAAATCATTCGCCGGAGATTAAATGATCCATAGCTTGCATTAATTGGGTAAAATCAGTACAAGTTAGCAGCTAAACTGTTTAGCCTTCTCCATTTAATCAGAAGTTTAGAGAGAAATATAAAGTAATAAATAAATAGCAACAAGAGGGACCAGATTACCCCCCTCCTTCAATCACTGACTTCCAGCGGTGGCTGAATGCATTTTTTGTGTGACTGACGTATACAATGTACGATGCACGACGTAAGACACGCATGTAGCATTGTAAAAGTAGTTTACTGTATAGCCTTATATAGTATATAACGTAATATAATCTTCTGATAACTTAAAATAGAGTACAATATTAGATTTTGTTCGTCGTCTGGCGCATATGCATAAATTTGACGATGGATTAATGTGTGAAGGTGAAAAACTGTAGGAGAGGATAGCCATTTTTTATATTTACGAAGACAATAATGAATCTATATCTATAATTTAAAGATATTTGTGTGCAGCTGCGCATCCATTTGTGTGTAATAAGCAATATGTACACGTTTTTGACCCAAATATCACTTACACGCTCTTTAATTAACAAACAAACAAAAATATTTTACAACTGATTGGAGCTTTTGGAAGCTTCAAAATAAAAGTCACTGTTATAGTCAACACTATTATACAGCACGTAATAGCTAGGATAACATTTAAAAGTACTCAGACTGTGTTCGTCTCACATAAGACAATCATACGCATGAGTTAAGGGCGTAAATAATGGAGTAATTTTCATTTTTGGATGGATGAGCTATTCTTTTAGGAAATGGAAATGTATGCCTGAAATATATTAAACAAATAGTTTCAACCAATGCATGAGCAATATTGTTAGGATATTCTTGAAAAAATATGAATAACTCCCACTTTAAATGTAATTTATTTAAAAAATGACCCTATTTGCATCTTTCTCAATTCCTATTTCCATATGACCAGCATAAAAATGATAAAGATTGACATAACTCTAAATAGTTTAACATCTTATTGGAGGCAGTGGGCTAAAAAACGTCGACTGGAATAAGCTCTCATTGTTCGACTGGTTAATGGAAAGAGTTTGCGCTGAATAAATTCACAAACCCTTCAGAGCTCTGCTTGAGAATCCTACAAAAAGCCCATTGTTTTATAAGGCCCATCGTTGTTATGTACAGTCAGTGTCTGCTAGCGTAGCATATAACTAGCAGACTGTACTGCACCATTGTTTAGGTAAGAGATATCACCACTTGTGGGTAAAAGAGCAATAAACGGGGCATGTAAACACTGTTAAAACCCAGTAAGCTCGCTTATTTACTAGTACTACATGTTTAATACTGCATAATGCAAATAAATGACAAAGAGAGTGCTTAAAAACAATATAAAAGCTAAGGTTAAAGGTTAACTCTCCACACCAGCAGGTGGCAAAAAGCCCATTGTTTAAATAAGGCTTATCGTAGTCATGTACTGTACATTCAGTGTCTGCTAGCGTAGCATAAAACTAGCAGACTGTACTGCACCATTGTTTAGGTAAGAGATAGCACCACTTGTGGGTGAAAGAGCAATAAACGGGAAATGTAAACGCTGTTAAAACCTGGTAAGCTCGCTTATTTACTAGGACTACATGTTTAATACTGCATACTGTGAATAAATGACAAAGAGAGTGCTTAAAAACTATATAAACGCTAAGGTTAAAGGCTAACTCTCCACACCAGCAGGTGGCAGTAGTCTATAATTCATCATTTATCAAAGGAAACTGGAAAAACTAGATATAATATTTGACTAATGTTTAATCAAATGGTCTCAATTTCTTCATCCCAGAACATTTCAAGTTTAGACTACGTTTGACTCATATTTTGTACATTTGTCTTATAATTAAAGTCATATTTAAGTTTTATTTAAGAGCTTTTAGGGTAAAAACAAATGTTTTATGTCATATAAATGATTAATTGTCATATAAAGAAATTAAATACCAAATACATTCGCCCGTGAGTGCGCTAGTCTGGATAGGAGGAGTGTTAAGGTGTTTTGTTGTTGTGTTATTTTAGGGAACTGAAATAGGCAGCGCCATTGACCAACTAAAAGCTGTTCTAAAGTCAATGCCGCAGGTTTTTTTTGTTATTTTAAGAGCTTGTTATTGATAGGTGGGTGAAAAATGCATGTACACTTTGTTTATTACACACAGAGGGATGCGCAGCAGGATAGAAATACACTCACCGGCCACTTTATTAGGTACACCTGTCCAACTTCTCGAACATGGCAGCAACTCAACGCATTTATGCATGTAGACATGGTCAAGACGATCTGCTGCAGTTCAGACCGAGCGTCAGAATGGGGAAGAAAGGGGATTTAAGTGACTTTGAATGCTGATCTACTGGGATTTTCACGCACAACCATCTCTAGGGTTTACAGAGAATGGTCAGAACAAGAGGAAATCTCCAGCTGTGGGCAGTTCTGTGGGCGCAGATGCCTTGTTGATGGTCAGAGGAGAATGGCCAGACTGGTTCCAGCTGATAGAAAGGCAACAGTAACTCAAATAAGCACTCGTTACAACCGAGGTCTGCAGAAGAGCATCTCTGAACGCACAACACGGCCAACCTTGAGGCGGATGGGCTACAGCAGCAGAAGACCACACCGGGTGCCGCTCCTGTCAGCTAAGAACAGGAAACTGAGGCTACAATTCACACAGGCTCACCAACACTGGACAGTAGAAGATTGGAGAAACGTCGCCTGGTCTGATGAGGCTCCATTTCTGCTGCCACATTCGGATGCTCGGGCAGAATTTGGCCTCAACAACATGAAAGCATGGATCATCCTCCCTTGTATCAGCGGTTAAGGCTGGTGGTGGTGGTGTAATGGATTTTCTTGGCACACTTTGAGTCAATTAGTACCAATTGAGCATCGTGTCGACGCCACAGCCTACCTGAGTATTGCTGCTGACTATGACCATCCCTTTATGACCACAGTGTCCCCATCTTCTGATGGCTGCTTCCAGCAGGATAACGCTCCATGTCATAAAGCGTGAATCATCTCAGACTGGTTTCTTGAACATGACAATGAGTTCACTGTACTCTAACGGCCTCCACAGTCACCAGAGCTCAACCCAATAGAGCACCTTTGGGATGTGGTGGAACGGGAGATTGGCATCATGGATGTGCAGCCGACAAATCTGCAGCAACTGCGTGATGCGATCATGTCAATATGGAGCAAAATCTCTGAGGAATATTTCCAGTAGCTTGTTGAATCTCTGCCATGAAGGATTAATGCAGTTCTGAAGGCAAAAGGGGGTCTAACCCGATACTAATAAGGTGTACCTAATAAAGTGGCCAGTGAGTGTATCTTTAAAGTCCCTGTGAAATCAAAACGTTTTTTAGATGTTAGTTTCAGTATGTTAGCCTTAAAGATATCTCTACAAGCAAGCTAGTGTGCACCAAATCAGTGACAAAATGCACATTTAGAGGATATACAAGCATCCAAAGCTTGCAGTTTGTCACTTCCGCCTAAATGGATCAACTGTTTTTTTTGATGTTACGTCAAATTTCAGTTCTTATCAAATCTTCTGGCCAATCAAACGCTCTGTAGTATCTGAAAAACTCCACCCCCTTCAAGATGTTTCTTATTTGGCAGAGCTGGGATTAATACAAAACACTATTAGCTGTATTTTAAAAAGGGAAGGAGCTACTCGATGTCCCAAAATCTCTATCGTGAGATTACGTCATACATTGAACAACATTGCACATTTCAAAGCACTTCACAGATCATTTAAATATAAAAAATTAAAGGATTATTCTGTAAAAGATCATCATTATCCACATAAATCTAAATACCTCAACCTCCTCCGGCCTTGATCTGCTCACTTTAACCTTGCGCATGAGCAGATCGGCTTCTTTTGTGTTCAACAGAGGAAGAAAACTCAGGTTTGTGACAAGAGAATGAGTAAACCATGACAGAGGGTTCAGCTTTGGGTGAACTGTCCCTTTAAGAGATACATCAGCATCAGCTAAAACCACACCAAGAAGAAAAATCAATCAATCATGGCACCATTTGCATATACCACTGAAAAAGGACGCAAAAAGCAACAGGCTGAAATTCCAAACCAGCAAAGTCAGAGGGAAAGTCTGTCCAATCAGCAGGCGGACGGCAGATTCCTCAGCACTGGCCTGGAGACAGCAACAAAGTGCTGAGGAATGATCTCCAGCCCTATTTCAGATGCTCACGGTCTGTTTCTATAATAGAAACACTCCAGTTCAGACACTCTTTCACATGTTATGAACACAGAAATCCCCTCAGAAGTGGACGACTGTTGTTCGCGGTGTATTGAGTTCTTGTTGTTGGCACTTTAGAGCACATTGGTATGTCTTTCCACACATTGCCATGTAAGGAAGGTAAAACAAATAAGACTTTCAAGAGAAGAATAAATATTATAGGAAATACTGTGAGAAATTCCTGAATCTGTTCAATATCATTTGGGAAATATTTGTCTTGCGCTTTTAGCACATCTGACCAGTGAATCCAGCTCATGTAATCAACTCTAATCAAACCCTGAATTTAGCGATCGCTAACAAAAACCACACAAACTATTTATTCCAGCATTTTGAGGGACCACAAAGATGCGGAATAAAGCACTGGATACCTGAGGTGCTTTTATTTTTACACATAAATTCCATGTTTTTATTTCTTCCAGCATTTTCCATGGTATAACCAAATGTTTCAAACATCATCATTTTTAAATTATAATTTTTTTCTCTAGAAGAAAAATACTAGAGGAATGATCTCCAGCCCTGTTTCAGATGCTCACGGTCTGCTTCTTTAATAGAAACACTCCAGTTCAGACACTCTTTCACATGTTATGAACACAGAAATCCCCTCAGAAGTGGACGACTGTTGTTCGCGGTGTATTGAGTTCTTGTTGTTGGCACTTTAGAGCAGATTGGTATGTCTTTCCACACATTGCCATGTAAGGAAGGTAAAACAAATATTAAATATTATAGGAAATACTGTGAGAAATTCCTGAATCTGTTTAATATCATTTGGGAAATATTTGTCTTGTGCTTTTAGCACATCTGACCAGTGAATCCAGCTCATGTAATCAACTCTAATCAAACCCTGAAATTAGCGATCGCTATTAAAAACCACACAAACTGTATACTCCAGCATTTTGAGAGACCACAGAGATGCCAAATAAGGCACTGGATACCTGAGGTGATTTTATTTTTACACATAAATTCCATTTTCCATGGTATAACTAATTGTTTCAAACATCATCATTTTTAAATTATAATTTTTTTCCTCCACAAGAAAAACATTAGAGGAATGATCTCCAGCCCTGCTTCAGGTGCTCACGGACTGCTTCTTTAATAAAAAACACTCCAGTTCAGACACTCTTTCACATGTTATGAACGCAGAAATCCCCTCAGAAGTGGACGACTGTTGTTCGCTGTGTATTGAGTTCTTGTTGTTGGCACTTTAGAGCAGATTGGTATGTCTTTCCACACATTGCCATGTAAGGAAGGTAAAACACTCTGGACAAGGCTGGAATTGTGGGGGAAAAAAATCCAGAACAGGAACCGGGCAGAAAGATAAGCCTAAAACCTAGAGCAGGCCCTGGTGTGTGCGTGTGTTAGGACACACCTCACCAAACTATTCATTCTCAATTTAACCGGTCAAACTCTCTTTCCAAGAAAGTCATTAGCCGTATTAGCAGAAAATCTGCCCGCTATTTCAAGCATCTATGACCAAGTCCAATGTACCTGAATGGGGACGTTCTGCAATCTCACATTTAAAATCACCAACAAAATCTGACATGCACAACTGTAGTCTGTAATGTTAAAACAAAATCTGGCTAGGTCATGCACCAGTATAAAAATTAAACATAATACGTTTTATTATAGTAAAATCATGTTTGTTTGTTTTTTGGAGGGATCGTCTGATTACCATTTTTATAATCACAGTTTTTACTATCAGTATTAACTTTGGCTAACGTTTGGCAACATAATGGTGTATTTGTGGTTACTATGGTCTTGCTTGTTCAAGATTACAGCTCCCCTAGAATTAAACAGTTGAGCTTTACCATTCTGAATTCATTCAGCTAATTTTCGGGGCTGTTGGGAGCACTTTTAGCTTAGCTTAGCATAGATCATTGAATCAGATTAGACCATTAGCATCTCATTTAAAAATGTCAAACAAAAAAGTTAATTATTTTCCTATTTAAAGCTTTACACTTGATATTATGCAGCACCTGAAAACAGTCCCTAGCTAGGTAGCATCTCTGTAAAATCCTCATGTGTCATATTCTCAGTCTTGATTTGGCAGCAAAGTTCCTTGATTATTACGCCAGAATGTATAGTTCCTATCCATATTAGCCTGGAAAATAGCTACTTTTCATTTTTTGATGGTCTTACTCCTCAATGTAACGACAGAAGCTTTAAATAAGAAAAAGATCAAATCTTTTTTTGAGTGAGATGCTAATGGTCTAAAAGTTAAAAGCTAAAAGTTCTCCCGCCACAGATCGACTGATCGGATTCAAATAGGATTAAGCTCAACTGCTTAACTTTAGAGGAGCTGTAAAACAAGCCTTTTTCTAAACAAGTGTAGTGTTTCTTTAACAGTTTTAAAGAATTACAATAGCAGGAAACACTCCAAATGACACAATATACATAACTATTTTAGTATCATTCACAATGCTTCATGGTAATGGGAGGAGCTAAAGATTTCTCTATTAAGAAAATTACATTACCTCCATTTGACTGTTGTTCCATTTACAAGAAAAATTTAATTATTTTTTTTACATTTGTTGTTAGATTTATCATGTTCCAATTATTATTCCATTAATACTTTGATTTATCTCCTATTTACCTCATTCCATTTATCTTGTTTCATTTATTACCTATTTATTGTTCCATTTATAGTTCGATTTATACCATCCCATTTACCATGTTCCGTTTGTTGTTCCATTTATCGTTACACTTAATGTATCATTTATCACCTATTAACGTTCCATTTATAATTTGATTGATCTAGTCCCATTTATCATGTTCCATTTATCTTGTTCCATTTATTGCAGAACTTATTACCTATTATCGTTCCATTTATAGTTCGATTTATCTCATTCCATTTATCGTTCCATTTATCATTTCATTTATCTTGTTACACTTAATGTATAATTTATCACCTATTAATGTTCCATTTAAAGTTTGAACGATCCCATTCCATTTGTAATGTTCCATTTATTTAACCAAAAGGTGGATTAATCTTGTTCCATTTACCTTGTTACACTTATTGTTCCATTTATAGTTACATTTTTCTCAATCCATTTACTCTTCCATTCATTGTACCATTTATCATGTTCCATTTATAGTTTATCCCATTTCATGTATCTTGTTCCATTCATCTTATTTTCTTTATTGTTCCAATTGTTGTATTTTTCATGTTTCATTTATTGTTGCATAGAATTTAAAGAGTTACCTCATTTGATTTATCTAATTACATTTGTATTGTTTTATTTGCTGTTCTATTTATCATGTTCCATTTATCGTTGCATTTATGGTTCGATTTATCGTTTTCCATTAACATTGTTCCAGTTATTGTTCTATGTATCATGTTCCATTTATAGTTTGAATTATCATTTCATGTATCTTGTTCCATTTTTGTTCCATTTAGAGTTAAATTTGTCTTGTTTCATTTATCTTGTTCTGTTTATTGTTTATCATGTTCCACTTATAGTTCCATTTGTTTATATTGACTTTAAAGTTAAAACATATTTATATTTACTTTAATTTGTTACATTTATGGTTCTATTTCTTGTTCCATTTATCACCTATTTACGGTTCCAGCTTTATTTATCATGTTTTAATGATTGTTCCATTTATATTGGTTATCGTCACACCAGAGTTGACCACTCTCAAATACACAGATCATTAAACCAGAACGAATGCCTCACTTAATATCAAATACTGAATTTGAAAGTCACAATTCTGGGAAGTCCAAACTGTTCCACTCTATTGCCTTTCACACGTGAGCACACAGTCTTATTTTATATCCAAAGTCTTCGGAAAAATGGTCCAAAACATCTGATCACAAGGTATGTTTATGCAAAATACACCAGGCTTATGGTGCTACACAGCGATGATGATTCACGGGCTTAATTCCGATTATGACTTATCTATGCAGCGCGCCCTGCTCCATTCAAATAAGCCAGCAATTGCTTACACACGCTAAACCTGCAGTCAAGTGCAAAGAATGGTGAAATTGGAGCTCTTCTTTCCAGAAGCTCGCTCGTGTCTTCAGGGAACGAGGGAGGTGTGAAAGTGCCAAAGAAGGAATGATGCCATGTCAACATATCTTAAAGGTCATGGAGTCAAAGGTCACGAGGGACCACACGGGTTACTGGGTTTAAAGTCAACGTGGAACTGCATTCTTCATCCAGATGTGAGAAACACTGTCAAGTTCAACAACAAGAAGAAAAAACACTAAGCACTAGCATATTTAAAAACATAATAGTGTTAATAATTCATTTCTAATCACTGATTTCTTTTATCTTTGCAATGATGACAGCACATAATATTAGACTAGAAATTCTTCAGGATACTAGTATTCAGCTTACAGTGACATTTAAAGGCTTAACTAGGTTAATTAGGGTAAAGTTAGGGCAATTAGGCAAGTCATTGTATAACATTGTATCATTTTATAATATAATCCAACACTAATATTGCTTAAGGGGTCTAATAATATTGACCCTAAAATGAGTTTAAAATAATTAAAAACTGCTTTTATTCTAGCCGAAATAAAACAAATCATACTTTCTCCAGAAGAAAAAATATTATAGGAAATACTGTGAGAAATTCCTGAATCTGTTCAACATCATTTGGGAAATATTTGTCTTCAGTGTGATTTTAGCACATCTGACCAGTGAATCCAGCTCATGTAATCAACTCTAATCAAAACCCTGAATTCAGCGATCGCTAACAAAAACCACACAAACTGCTTACTCCAGCATTTTGAGGGACCACAAAGATGCCAAATAAAGCACTGGATACCTGAGGAGCTTTTATTTTTACAAATAAATTCCATGTATTTATTCGTCCAGCATTTTCTATGGTACAACTAATTGTTTCAAGCATCATAATTTTTTAAGTATTTTTTAAATAGAAAAAATATTTTAAATAGAAAAAATATTTTAAATAGAAAAAATATTAGAGGAAATACTGTGAAAAATTCCTGAATCTGTTCAACATCATTGGGGAAAAAATTTAAAAGCAAAACAAAATTTACAGACAGCTGAATTACTCCACTCTACAGTAAAAGTATATAAGAGATTATTTTAACATCTCATTTGATATACTTTTGATTTTAGGTTTTACCCCTTTCAATGCACACATGCTACCAATAACTAGGCCCACACAAAATCTGCAGATTTTTAGCCCATCGAGTATTTACTTGCTTGTGTAAATGTGTCTAAACATATTTATTGAGTTATTTAAATTTAATTTTAAGTAATAAATAAATTTTAAATAAATTTCAGTAATATTACAGACTAATATGAAAATATTCCTATGATTTATTTACGAAACAGTTTGTAAAGTAATATTTCCGTCTTTCAGTAAAGATATTATATGAAAGACTTGCTTTGTTTACCAAATAACTGGATCTAAATGGATTTGCATTGTAAACATTAAATAAATTTTTTAAAAGCTATTATTTTTTATTTCTGACATTATGCTTTTTGTTACAATAATCACAAAATAATTCCACATAAATCCACAGATTTACAAAATTCTGCACAAAAATAGTAAAAAAAAGGTCTGCAGATTCTGTCGGGCCCTACCAATAACATAACTTGCACAACACTCACTGATGTCTATGGAAGGAACGCTTATAATCATAATTTAACAACGTGTAATATTCCATATTTTACTTAACTAGAAAGTTCACCCGTCCATTGATGAAGCATGTTTATGCATAATTTACTTACAAAAAATATCAGAAATTGAAAAAATATCTGAAATTGACTTTAAAAGGGAAAACTTTTAAAAGTATACCTCCGCATGTCCTCTGAGTCCCCGGACTCAGAGGAGTGTCCCAGTTCATTAAATGTCACATTATCTGTGAGTAGCATACATTTGAGATGTGAAGTACACTAAAAGTGTACATTCAGCACAATTAAGCACATCTTTTTTCCACAAATAGCAACAGAAGTTTTACATAAAATGTCTAGAATATTATCAATACATCGACTTATTACACTAAACATTTACATAAACTTAATCTTTGGTGATGCTATCCATGTATACACCATAGAAAATGTGTTTCACACAACTCCTTTATATTTATATATTAATTCATTAATTTTCCTTCTGCTTAGTCTCTATTTCAGGGGTCGGAATGAACCACAAACTATTCCAGCATTTGTTTTACACGGTGGATGCCCTTCTAGCTGCAACCCAGTACTGGGAAACACCCATGCACTCTCACATTCACACACACTCCTACAGTACGGCCAATCTAGTTCATCAATTCCCCTATAGCGCATGTGTTTGGACTAGAGGAAACCGAAGCACCCGGAGGAAACCCACGCCAACACGGGAAGAACTTGCCAACTCCATACAGAAATGCCAACTGACCCAACCGGTACTCGAACCAGCGACCTTCTTGTTGTGAGGCCACAATGCCGCCACAACAAACACAGTCCAATTGTTTATTTCATCCCCAGAAACCAATCAACACATAGATCTGAATCCCGTCCCCAGAGATCGACTTCAGCTTCACCTCCAGCCAAACACAGCTGACCCCGCTTATCAACGGCACAAAACATGCAGAGTGCAAAATGCAGACGCTAAAGGTGTGTCAGAGGTGCGCAGCCCTGTCAACGTACACAGTTTGCATTAATAATGTGTGTTAAAGCAGAGACCATAGAATACGCAAGACGTGTCACGTGTATGGTTTTGAATGAGGGAACGTGTAGCAATCATCGATCGCTATAGACTGACGGAGAAACTCTTAGCAGAGGCCTGCTTTTATGACAGTTTGGTGGTCAACAAACACACTGGAATCCCAGCGAATACATGCTTCACAGACATAAGAAATATATCAAGATAAAGCTTGAAATCTGTACTTTTAAATGGAACATGATGAACAGAACAACAAATGGAACAATAAGTGAAATGAGATAAATGGAACAAGATACATGAAATGAGAACCTTTAAAT
>CAIGQQ010038027.1:1960031-1971513 GCA_903798035.1 Danio albolineatus | reverse complement strand
AACAGCAGACGGCGCTCTAGGCTAGTTTATAACAGCAGATGGTGCTCTAGGCTAGTTTAACAGCAGACGGTGCTCTAGGCTAGTTTATAACAGCAGATGGTGGTCTAGGCTAGCTAGTTTAAAACTAGCCTAGAGTGCCATCTGCCATTCAAAACTAAGCTCAGGATCAATTCCAGAGAGAACGGCAATGCATTATGAAAATCCTTGAATTGTTTTCTCTAACAACTTTGCACCACAGCTCAACCGTATCGCCTCTCATTTCACCAGAAATCAGACCATAACCCCCTGTGAACTTCACAAACAGCGTCTTGTTTTGATCAATGATCTTGGCACTGGGACAGGAGGATGCGTCACACTCGCCATCCAGAGCCTGACATCTGCAAAGGCAACAACAAAAAAAGACCATTTCCCCCTGGTTCTCCCATTCATGCGATGCTCCTCCCGCAAGCACACTTCTGGATAGATTTAGTTCAAGTTCCTCAGTTTTGTCACCGGGATGAACTGCGCTCTTTGCTGGCGCAGTCGTCCTGGCTTGTGATGTCACCGTTTCCCATCATGCCTCCTGTTCTCCTCTTCTTTCTGCGGTGGGTCATGGCGTCGCCCTCAGAGCCCGAATCAGCCTGCAGGACAAAATATACAACAGTCAAATATACAAAGCTGACATAAACAAAACTAGCAGAATAATGCATAGACTAATCTACACATTATTCAGTCACAAGATGGCACCAAACTGTAAAACCACCATGTGACAAACAGATACATATGAATGTGGATGCAAGTATATAAATATGAACGTATTCACTGACAGTCAAAGTGATTCTCAGTTCTTGGATGAGTCTGTGTTATTTAGCGGTTGTTATCTGGGAATAACATACTTCAGAATGGCATGTCTGACCAATCAGAATCGACTATTTCAGAGAGCTGTGTAATAAGTAGTATAAAGTACATCCAAGAGGTTGTTATCGAATAATACCGCCTGACAGGCTTATTGGCAATTGTTTGAGACTAAAGGGTTTATTCTGCGAAAACAACCACCTGGATGTACTTTATCCTGCTTATTACAAGGTTACTTACCACAGTCACATTATTTGGAGGGCATGTTCAGCCCTCGGGCCGCCAACTAAATAGCCCTGCTCTATGGTTTCAATACATGTGGAGAGCGTCACATCACCTTCCCGCGTTTGTCGCAAATTACATGACATCCCCCGGACAGAGGAGCTTGGCCGGACGCACCCGGCCTGAACTAATCGATTTTGATTTGATTTCATTTAATTTTCGAACAAAAATATATTATACATAAAATATCTTTAACAAAAAAAATAATACATTTCAACATGGTCGAAAATGGAGCAGGATGAAGCACAAGCTTATTATTTTCCCACCCTATTACCCACACACATCATTCGTCTATTACTTAAACTTATTTTTTACTTACCTCTTCTTTTTACATTGGACATATTTTATCCTTTTGGCATCTTTAAAGAGCCCCTATTATGGGTTTTTGAAAATGAGCTTGGATGCAGCGTGTCACAGCTCTAAGTGAAGTGAAATGTCCAGCTGAGGCTTAAATCTGAAAGTGCACAGTGTTTAAAACTATTGATTCATCCATAAAAGAGTCGACTCATAGTTCCTCAAACGAATCGCTGTGCTTACGAGTCTTTAGCCGTTTCGGCATGACGTGAACACGAAACATAAGCCCCGCCCATCTGCGCGCGCGCAGCCCCGGGAAATTCGAAACCCCCAACCCCGCCCACAAACAACAGCGGCGAGCAAAGGTTGCCAGATTGGCCGGTTTTAAGTTTGATTGTGCAGGTAAAAACCTTCTGGAGAGGGTTTGGGCTGAAATCAGTCAGCTACATCTGGCAACACAGAGAAGAGCACTGTGCTTAGCTGGATATTGGAAGTGTGTAGATGAACCAGACTTTGATGAGTCAGTAGTTGAGGCTTATTTCTGCAGAAATACCTCAGCATTAAACCCAACCATGTGCTGTGTTCCCTCTGAGGAGTGCTTACAATGGAGGATTCGGAGCAGCGGGACATTTCCCTGGCCTGCTATCCAACAAGTGTGAGTGTGTGTGATTAAAACGGTCGCCTCATTGTTTTCTCCAGCTTGTAAATGATGTATTTAACTGTGTTTTGTAACTTGTAACCGCTTGTAGTGTATTTGGTTAACTTGTATTCTCATATCGCGTCTAAAGGCACGTTGTAAACGCGACGCGTGCCGCTTTGTTTACGGATTAAAATTGCCATGGCTACATCAGCTCTTCTACACACGTGAGGCGGTCCTGCTTCATAATGGTTCAGTTGTTGCCGCTGTGTGCACTAATACTGAATGTGTCGCTGTTTTTACTTATAGTTAAGAATAGAGCTGGGAATATGCTGGGAGACCGGGGGGTTAGCTTCGGGGGTGAGGTGTCTGAAATACGGACGACTCCCGATAAAAACGAGTGTTGGCAGATATGGTCACGCACACACTATGACTACTTCAGTATTGATAAGCCGTGGTGGGCATTCTCTCGTGCTGAATGATGTCGACCAATCGCAAGAGACTGGGTCATCGGTCCAATCAGCGCAGTTTAGCATCGCGCTAAGGAGGGGTTTTGGAAGAAATGAATCACTGAACGATTCATATAGGAGTCGCTGGGATAATGAGGTAAAAATAAATGCAGATTATAAGACAATGAAAGTGTTTTTTGACCATGCATGCAGATCAGCCTGCTGTTGGAGACCCCCAAAACCAAAATATGACCCTTTTTAATGTATAATAGGGGCTCTTTAACAAACTACATGTTTGATTCCATTTATACATTTGCATTTTATAACAAAAAATAAATTGATAAATAAATAAAAATATCAAAACATAGTACTGCAAATAGCCATTAATTAAAATTTCATCATACCTTCCTCATTTTATCCTTTTTCAAATCACCTTCATCCTTATATGCCTTTCATAATATATATTTATAATTTTTTTTAAATTTGATTAATATCCTGAATTTTTTTGAGACTCTGTTCTTTTCCATAATTTCACACCACATACAGACATATACCAGCTTTTAAAAGTTGTCCTTGTTTTCAACCTCCTAAAATTGACTTCTTCTCTCAGATTATATCCCCCTTGTCTTTCTTCAAAAAGCTTTTGTATGCATTTCGGAAGTAATTTATTTCTGGCTTTAAACATAAATTGTGCTGTTTTAAATTTAACCAAATCATTGAACTTAAGTATCTTCAATTTAAAGAATAAAGGATTTGTATGCTCCAAATACCCCACATTTTCTATCAGTCTAATTACTTTTTTCTGTATTGTGCATAAAGATTGTAAATTAGATTTATACGTGTTCCCCCAAATTTCAACACAATAACTCATATATGGCATCATAGGTGTGTTATATAATACATGCATTGATTTATTATCCATTGATTTAAATCGAAGATTATAAATATATTTATGCTTTTTTGGAGTCAAACACTTTGGACAACGCTTGAACAAAAGTTTAAGACCTCGTAAAAACGGGATTAAGACTTTAATACTTTTTAAGACACCCTGTTGAGTTTTCAGTCTACAGCGTTTTAAAATAGTACACTTTAAGATTATTAATGCTTTTAAAAGTTGTTTCTCTGCTGCGGTGCAGTAAAAAAAAACAAGTGTAATATTGTGCAATATTATTATAATGTTTTATTTGGTGCCATGTAAATCTGTATTTTCAGCATCACTACTCCAGTCTTCAAAACCGTCACATCAACCACATGAAATCTGTCTAAAATGATGATCATTGTTCATTTATCACCATTAACGATGCTAAAAACATATGTGCTGCTTCATGTTTGTGTGTAAATTCTGATCGGACTTTTTGATGAGTGTTAAATTTGTAAGAGAACTGAGCTGTGACATTATAAAAGTCTTTACTGCCATTTATGATTGAATTATATCTGTGTGTTTATTAACCCTCTAAGACCGACGGGAGCGTCCGCGCTCCGGTTTGCGTGCCTCTGTTTAAAAGCCAATAAAAACCGAAAGCATATAGGTAGAGCAATAATTTTTTTTTGCATATGAAATCAGAGACGTTATACTTTCAGATCAAGCCCAAAACAGTCTCCTGCTGCAATGTTTTCATTCTTTAATGAGTTTACACAAATAGCCTAAAATGTTTACAACAAAAACACACTTTATTACATAGCACGCCTTTGCAAATGTATTTTATAAAGGTTGTTATTGGTTGCTATGTATGTGACGTAATTACCTCGTGTGCACTGTGAACCTATCAGGTTTGTCTCCCAGCTGTTTGATATACGTAACATGCACGCGCTTTTCTATGTATGTGTGTGCGCTCTGCTCGTCGCGGTTTCTCTTCATCCGTGTCGGAACATCATAATTTCTTTCACACACACACACATCCACATTTACACATACAGGCACAATATCAGACACACACACACACACACACACACACACACACACACACACTGGCATGGAGTTGTGACCGCACAACAAACAAAAAAATAGTCCGATGTTTTGGAGTTATTACTCGCGTCAAACGACAAGGAGTTCTCCGACTCATCATCTGCTCCAGATTCTATTACCAGTAAAGACGAAGCTGACTATTGTGAAGGATTAGATCCATTCCAAGACATGCTAGTATATTCTTTATAAATGCTTTACTTTTGAGTATTATATGCTCATAAACAATGCTTTGCTTTGAGTATGAATATAAACATAACACAGAATAATCCCGATAGTATGACGCGCTATTTACTCTTATCGTTTCACTTTTATGCCTAAAACATCAAACTTTTATACCTTTATACTTACATTTTTTGCCGTATTGCTGAATCGTGCTTATTATTTTACTTACATTGATGTCGTTTTGAACACTGAAGCCCTCAGAACCCTCCTCACCCCTCATTTGTGGTCATTTGTAGATCAATCAAGTTGTTCTGTCTACACTGTTTATAAAAATAAGTGTATCTCACAAACGAATTGATGTAATTAGTCCAAATCAGTTGTATATAGTTTCAAAGTGTTTTATGCATGTTTTTTTACATTGACAAGTTTGAGGTTTACATTTGTGTTATTTCTGTATATAGTAAAAACTAAGATAAAAACTAAGCAATTTTAAAAAAATGTTGTGGTTTATTGCACTTTTAAGCTATTTAACTAGTTAATATGGATTTATGACATACAAAAACTTAAAGTTGGGGATGTAAGCATTTTATTGATATATGGCATTTGAAAATACTCAAAAGAATGACATCACAGCATGTAAATATACTAAGATACACACTGGCGGAATTGTTCTATGGCAGGTCTTAAAGGGTTAAACTGTAGGTGTGTGTCTGTGCATCTATCCATCGGTGTGTGTGTGTGGGTTTTAAAAGTAGCATGAAGTACCTCTGAGTCGCTGTCAGAGGAGCTGGAGGAGGAGGATGAGGACGAGTCGCTGGAGCTGTCCGAGGCGATGCCTGTCGACTCCTGCAGATCCACTTTATCCGCTATAGCAGCAATATCAGGCCGTTCCTGTTTCAGGATCCTGACACACACAGAACATCCACACTAAACGTACATCTCTGGGTCAACGGCACTTTCAGGGATTAGAACTGACAGTTAGCATCTACAATATAGCTAAAAGTGAGGCGGTGCAATGGGTAGCGCTGTCGCCTCACAGCAAGAAGGTCGCTGGTTTGAGCCTTGGAACGGTAAGTTGGCGTTTCTGTGTGGAGTTTGCATGTTCTCCCAGCGTTCGCATGGGTTTCCTCTGAGTGCTCTGGTTTCCCCAACAGTCCAAACACATGAGCTATAGGGGAATTAGATGAAGTAAATTGGCCATAGTGTGTGTGTGTGTGAATAAGTGTGTATGGGTGTTTCCCAGAACTGGGTTGCGGCAGGAAGGACATCCGCTGCATAAAAACATATGCTGGATAAGTTGGCGGTTCATTCCACTGTGGCGACCCCTGATTAATAAAAGTGACCAAGCCAAAAAGAAAATTAATGAATGAAAGAATGAATGAACATAGCTGAAAGCATCTACAAATTGTTTATGATATATAGGCAATATTTATCAGGTCCAAGCAACATTCCAACATTTCAACATTCCAATAAGCTATACATTAATACTTTACAAGTACAGCAGTTTTCTTTGGACTATTTAAGAACAGTGCCATTTATAATTAACTTTTAAAAGCAGATTTTAATTTAAACAGTGAAATTTTTGGTTTTTTTTTTGCAAGCACAGTTAATGTTCAAACTATTTATAATGTTTAACATAGCTGACAATAGTACATATTCTTAATAATAATAATTATTCTGCCTCATTTTTGAACTGTGCAGTGCTGTAGCTGCTTAATTAGGCCTACTACACTACTGTATTTTAATACTGGTCATTACGGTGGTACTTGGAGAGACTTTTTTTCTGAAGTGGTACTTGGTGAAAAAGGTCTGAGAACCACTGGACTACCCTTTCGTTATGTTTGGGGCTGTTTTTGCCTCTTTGACTTATATTATATAACCACAATTTTCTATTGAAAAGCCATAACAGCATATACTCATGCATTCTTGATTGTTGCTGGTTTTCCCAGATCCTAAAATAACGAGAGGGTAGTCAATTTGCCCACAGTGTATTGAGTTTTTGAACATTTTCAAAGCATTTTCACAAATTATGCGTCAAAATAAAATGTGTCCCCAAAAATCATTTGATTTTCTGAAACACGGAGAACGTTGTGGCCAAATTAAGCCTTAAAATCACCCAGGAGTGGATGAAAATGACTCAAAAGCATACAAGAAGTAGTCAGTGTATAGCAGAGGGTCTCACCGGTACCACTTTCTGGAGAGTTTGGGCCGGCCTCGCACCGTCTTGTGCCATACAATGGGGAAGTTGGTGACGCTTGCAAAATTCTGGGTCACAGCAATGGTCGTGTCTAAGTTGAGGACGACATGCCACCATCCACCTGGAGACCACACGAAACAGCTCTTCTTAAAGGAGGCATATTATACAAATATCACTTTTATAAGGGGTTTAAACACGGTAGTGTGTCAGCAGTGTGTGAATATAACCAGTGTCTAATGGTAAACATGAATTAATTGTATTGTTTATAATCAGTTGATGAAAACAGTCTGCAGAAACACTTTGATTGACATTCTCCCGTTGTATGATGTCATCAGAGGGGGAAAGCCCCGCCCACTAGTGACCATCTCTCCCTCATTAGCATAAACAACAGCCCTGAGTGAGAAGCAGCCGTCTGTCCATAAGCCATTAGAGTGTTTGAGCTGCTGCAGATAATGTCAGCATAGACTAAGAGGAATATAGATGTGCAGTTTTAGATGAAGCACAAATAAACAGAGACAGGAGTCTCCACAGACTGACGCATTTAGACCAATCACATGCTCTCTAGTGTCTGACACGCCCCGCCCCTCCTAGATGCTTTGATGTGCTTTAGCTCAATCACTCTGTTGCAGAGCTGTGATGAAACTAAATCCTATTGGCTGTTTTTATTAAAGGGGAGGAGCTACTCTGTGCAGTAGTGTTGCTTTCGTCAACAAAAACTATGACTAAATATCTGTCAACAGACCTTTAATGGTGCATTCACACCAGACACGGAAGACGCGTCAAGCGCGAGTGATTTACATGTTAAGTCAATGCAAAGGCGCGAATACGCATCCTGCGGCGCGATACGCGTGAATGATGCGGAATGCGCAAATGGCGGACTTTCAGCGGACTTTCGCGCCGCGTTAACCAATCAGGAGCCTGCTCTCGTGCAGGTGTGATTATGACGTAGCGCCTGTTGTTGGTGTCCTGGGGGAAATCCTTCTGCCGACACCGACAACAGTTCATCATACTGGGCTTGGTTCAGTCAGAAGCACCGCTGAAAACTTCCATCATCCAGGTTCAGTTTCTGGAGGAGTTTATGAGCTCACAGAGTTCTGTGCACCTCTGAAATAATCTAGTGGACTCTATATTGGAATATATACAGCTCCAAACGAATCAACGCTGTATTCTAGTCTTCATAAAGCACATTAAAACAGTTATTCTCTCTATAAAACCCCTGTTAGCCATTTAGCAATAAAGCTACAGTCACCCATAGACAGAAGCCCTGCCCATCACGCAAATCCGCGTCTTTTCTCAAGTCAATTTGACGAGCGAATGAAGTGGATTTGACGCGCAAATGAAGCGGATTTGTATGCGCGAATGAAGCGAGCAAACTCAAATGTTTACGCGTCTATTTACGTGCGAATAGCACGATTTTGCCGCGTCTGGTGTGAATTCAGCATAACACATGACGAAAAGGAGACGCGACAAAAAGGCAGGCCAGGTGACGATGACGATGATTAAATTTATAATTTAACATTGTTGACAAAAAAAACTAAATGTGGTTTATAAACTAAAAACTATGCTTAATCTCTTTATCTTCGTTGATTAAAACGAGACCAAATTGAATGTTATAATGTTGTTTTGTTTAACCGCATTATTAATTTGCAGTAAGGTTGCAACTTTGTTTGAAATGGCTTTGTGTAAAAGAATTTTGGTTATTGACAGGGTTAAATAGAATTGCATTACTAAAAACGTGACTAAATCGAATAAAAACTAAAATGTCAGCTTCACACAAAGACTAGACTATGGGTGCTTTCACATCTGTGGTTCACACCAAGGACAAGTGATTCATTGCAGTATTTTTCTGCCGTTTTAGCTCCTTTTCACACTACACTGACTACTTTAGTCTGAATCCAGTTGAAAAGAACCAAAATGCAGTCATGTGACAAAATCCACATCACTCATTGGCCAGATGTTATTGAACGTATTTCCTAAGCTGCTTTTCGATTGGTCAGAATTACATGCTAGAAAATGCCAATGGAACTCCGGCAAGTAAACAAACCGGCAGACACTAAATGCCTCTGCGCCGGCTGACTATCCCTGGTCATAGTGTACTATGCAGTTTACATAGGTCACTTTAGACAAACTATACATTTGTAGAATGAAGTGCAGCTGCGGCTGGAAAACAATGTGTTAATGCATTGCAATCGGTGAAGGCGTTAGGAGGAGGTGGGAATTAATTTAGCTAAACTGCGACATGGTCATCTTCCGGAAATATTCCCAACGATCCATCAGGTAATGTTATCTCTCTCTCTCTGTTTAAAACTGTTGGTTACAGAAGTCCTAGGAGGCCATGCATTACAATTTTTTTTCTCTCTTGTTATGTCGTGATCATAACTTAATTATCTCGTGATCTCGATATAACAAAAAGTTGTCATGACCATGACTTATTTTGCTTTTATTTATTTATTTATGTATTAATTATTATTATTATTATTATTTGGCCAATGTATGGCCAGTGAGTCTGCACCGGCCCTGCGAACAGGGAGAGAAAAGCCTAACTGCAGACGCGCATTCGTGCTACATATTAAAAGTGTGCACAACAGCCATTATAATATGAGCGCAAACACTCCGCCTCATGATTGATGTACATTCATGATTATATTCACGTATATTATTATATATTATTATTTGCAATAATATTCCCTCAACTGTTACCATTTTAAAGCAACTCTACATAGCGCAATTTTAAAGCACTCGAGTGCGATTGCTGCATTCACACTTGTCCAAACGAACCACACCAAGAGGGAAAACCAACTCGTGCTATTCAACCCAACTAAATAAGGCAGGTGTGAAAGCACCCTAATGGCCCGTTTCCACTGAGGGGTACGGTACGGTACGGTACGCTTTTAAGGCCGTTTCCACTGTCTAAAAGCGTACCGAACTGAACCGCACCGTACCCCTTTTTGGTCACCCTTTCGAAAGGGTACCAAACCCAGAAAGGGTGCCGTAAGGCGGAGCTAGACGCGCAGCTGAACACCATTGGTTTACAGAGATACGTCATTTGCTCACGCAACAAGCAGAATGAAAACAAAGGACCCGCCATGTTTAATACACAGCCAAGAGGCAATGCTCCGAAATAATATCAGCATATAATAACGAGCCATGGTCGACCCGAGCTCAAACAAACCTTGTCATCGTCTTGAACAGCCACCATGCCGAGAGAAGAGCAGATTCTTATGGGTTACGAGCCCATAAGGGCGAGCGCGTGAGGTTTCGCTTCTCTCTTGTGCTCGCGTGCGCGTCAATGTTTGAAATAACAAAGTTCTTAACCTGGACTATTATAAACTCGGAATGACGGAGTTACTCTCTAACGAGAGAATAATGACGGAGAGGCTACATGTACTGGGGAAGATAAAAGATACAGATGAGAGGTTTGCACAGACGGGGCTCTATTTCGTATTGTTTTTTAACCTAAAGGAGGCATACATGTCTGATGTGTCTAGTTTTTCTGTAATTTGGTAACATCGGAGACTGTGTGGGGCTGTGTGTGTTCATATATGCTGCATTTATTTATTTATTTGATATAATCGCGGACCGTAGGCTATTTCGCATCATTGATCTGCAGTTATAATCATATCATGTTCAGCCAGTAATGAACATTTTTACACCAGTGATTATGTGTATAATAAAAAATCTGTTTTGTGGGAAGTGCTTCTCGTATGATTTGTGAACGACCCATAAAGCTTTACTGTAGACATTTCCTTGAGCGAAAATGACGTTGACAAACTTTCTGTCGTACACCACACCCACCAAAAGAGTACCCTTTTGCAGTGGAAACGCAAGCCTGATAAAGGTGACCCGTACCGACCCGTACCATACTGTACTGTACCGCTCAGTGGAAACGGGCCATAAAACTAACGTTAAAACAGGTCACCAAAACAACACTAATGCCCTGCTGCGTCCTCATGCTTCAGTTGAGAGCACGTCAAACATCAAATAAAAAAAATGCACATTTCGAGGCGCATGTGACTGACCGGGGACAAACACGGTCTCTCCGGGGCGCTGCAGGATCTCCAGCGGCCTGAACTCATCGGGCCAGGTGCTCTGCTGTGTGCGCGGGTAGATGACGCTGAACCAGGTGATGGCCTCGTCTTGCTGGTTTCCTCCATCGTCCCGGGTCACCTTGATGAGCTCACGGGGTGTGTGTGTGGGGAACAGACACCAGCGCTTGTGGCCCTGAACCAGAGAGTTCCATGCACTCGTGCCCAGCGGGTCGATGTGTATGCCTGTCCCAGAGCGGGCCGGACCCATCACAAACCACCTGCAGGACACACACAGAGAGAGAAAACACAAAACACTGACTTATTTTCAGAAAACTACCAGCTCCACAAGCAGGAATGAATCTGAAGCTCATATGAACCAGCTCATAAAACAATTCAATAGTATTATAAATGATTTATATACATTTTAAATTAAGCATAATAGGGAGTCACGGGAGTTAAGCATTATTAGGGAGTCACGGTGGCACAGTGGGTAGCATGATCACCTTACAGCAGCCGTCTACTGTCAAACACTAGCCTAGAAGAGCGCTATCTGCTGTTAAACACCAGCCTAGAGCACCATCTGCTGTTAAACACTAGCCTAGAGCGCCATCTACTGTTAAACACTAGCCTAGA
>CAIGQQ010038027.1:1927817-1940352 GCA_903798035.1 Danio albolineatus | reverse complement strand
GACTGTATGAGGACTGAAATCACCAAACAGCCTTAAACAATCACTAATGGAACGAATGAAGGATGGAAGGAAGGGCCAAATAAAAGAAAGGACCGAACAAGGAATGGGAGGAAGGATCGAAGGACCTAATAAATGAAGGAAGGATTCAAGGAAGGACTGAACAAACTAAGGAAGGAAAGAAGGAACGAACAGACTAATGAATGAACAAAAGGACCTAATTTAGAAAGAAACAAAAATATGAACAAACGAATGAATGAACAAAAGGACCTTAAGTGAACGAAGGATGAACATAAGGACTTTCAAGTGAACGAAGGATGAACAAAAGGACTTTCAAGTGAACGAAGGATGAACAAAAGGACTTTCAAGTGAACGAAGGATGAACATAAGGACCTTCAAGTGAAGGTAGGAAGGAGGGAACAAACGAATGAATGAAGGAAGGAAAGAACAAACAAATAATTGAAGGAAGGTTGGAAGGAACGAACGAAAATAAGAAGATCCCTAAATACACTATGTTGTTTGTGCAGGGATGTGTAAACATAACATTCTGTAAGCGCATCAATTTTTTACAGCAAAATACTCACTACTCACTACTCTTGAGTACTTTTAAAAGGTCTACTTTTTACTCATACTTTGAGTAATATTTACTACAGATACTTTTACTTTACTTCCACTACATTTTTGGGCAAGTAATGGTACTTTTACTTGAGTATCATTTTTCAGTACTCTTTCCACCACTGGGGAAGACCCAGGACACGCTGAAGGGGTTATTGCTGAATATTGCTACCAGTGTAAATGTTAATGATTAGTGTGATATGAAGCTGTAATATCGCCCTAACCCCTAACCCCAACCTCAGAACCATTCACATACAGTGTTGGTAGAATAATCTGATGGGTAGCATAAAACCAGCCCAGGAAAAGCAGACGAAAATGAATGAATGAATGAAAATCACTAGTGCCTGATGATCCTGAACCCAAAATCCTTGCTGTAGACCTTTAATTGTTAAATTACATCTATTAGACAGCCTACCACAAACTATAATAACAACTATAAAAACAGGCAATGATACTTTTAGCTTGATAGATTAGCCTGTTTACACAAACTACTAACTATAACGTATTTAAATAGATAGTTCAACCAAAAATGTAAATTTACCCACCCTTTACTTGTTCCAAACCTTTATACGTTTCTTTCTTCAGTTAAACACAAAAGAAGATATGTTGAGGAAAGCTGAAAACCTGAAAAACAAAAACTATGGAAGTCAACAGTTAGCTAACGGCTTTTAGCTTTCTTTAAAATATCTTCGTTGGCGTTCAACAGAAGAAAGAAACTCATAAAGGTTTGGAGCAGTGGTTCTCAAACTGTGGTACACATACCACTAGTAGTACACAAGCTTCCTTCTAGTGGTACGCTGAGCAATCTCTGAATAAAGTAAAAGATAATAATACATTTTAACACTTTGAGGCTAACAACGACACGATCAGTAAATTGATTTTAATAGGCTAAATCTTTTATTTATTTATTATTAAGTGGCTGACAATAATACATATTCTTAATTAGAAGAATTAATCTACCTTGTTTTTGAACTGTGCAGTGCTGTAGCTGCTTAGGCCTACTATGCTACTACACTTCAGCTAACAGGGAACGTTCCCAGAACATTCACTAACGTTCTTTAAAAGTTGTGAAAATGTGAGCACAGAACGTTATCAATGGAACGTTTTTAGAATGTTCTCATAACGTTGTTAACGTTCTTGTAACATTGTTAAAAAACGTTCTTAGAACAAAGTTTTTGAACGTCTTCAGGATGTTATTTGTACTTAACGAACGTTCTCATAATGTTGATGAAAAACGTTCTTATAACAAAGTTTTTGGAACATCTTCAGGATGTTATTCATACTTGATGAACGTTCTCATTGTAGGTTTTAAGAATGTTGTAAGAACGTTATGCTAACCATAAAGAAACGTTCTAGCAACAATAAACATACTGGACATTTCAACGTTATTGGAACGTTACAAATAAACGTTCTTACTAGAACATTATATTTTGGTGGAAATTTAGGTTTTGAAAACATTGTAAGGACGTTATGCTAACCATGAAAAAACGTTCTAGTAACATTAAGCAAACTGGACATTTCAACATTCTCGGAACATTACAAATAACGTTATGAAAACGTTCTCACAACCTAAATTTGTTAGCTGGGAACACCGGTTATTACGGTGGTACTTGGAGAGAAACATTTGTCTTAGGTGGTACTTGGTGAAAAAAGCTTGAGAACTACTGGTTTAGAGCCACTTGATATCGACCAAACAGTAAGTGAATTTCATATATGTGGGGTGAACTATTTCAATAATATCGGATTGTCCAGATTTGCGGAAAAACTACACTTCCCACAAATCCTTTCGGCGGAGCATGGCGATGACGTCACCGTCAGCTGATGGAAGTCACATGACAGACATTTTTGATTTCAGACGTTCAGACGAGAGCTGCTCCGAGAACTAGGAAACTAATACATGTATTATATATGTACGTTTACCGGCTCTTACAGAATGCTTCGGCGTAGATTACAGTCGTCTTGATCAACCGGCGGATTATTATGCGTTAGTCTTCGACATTCAAGCAGTCGGTAAGTTTACTTCACACGACTAAAACACTGCAGTCTGTCTCCGTTCACGCGCTTTAGCTATATTAATAACAGTTTAAATCGGTATACAATGCGTCAGATACACTATTAGCATCACAAATGTAGCATTGTAGCAGACTTTTCCCCTACCGCGTAAACAGTGATTCATTATATGCTGTTGATCTCATGAGGAAGCAGATCATCAGATCATCAGATTCAGCTCTTGAACCAGTTGTGTCAGCTGTCACTTGACTGTTCTGTTTGTTAGCTAAACTCTAAAACAAACTCTCCTGTTAAAAACTAACCTTGCTAACTGCTAGTGTACTTAATAGCCTGTATACTGTGAATAACCTTAAATTGACTTTCCCATAATTCCCTGAATAACACTTTTATATGTTTTTTTGTTGTTGTTGACATTATTATGGTTGTTTTTGATATTTTATATGACATCTAATGTTGATAAATGATGTTTGTTTGCATTAATTGTGTGTAGTGTGTTTTACCATGATTGTGTTTAGCAGTTGTGTGAGTTAGGGCTGCACAATACTGGAAGAAATGCACTATACTGTTGAGTATTGTGATAATAGCAATATTACTTATGATACAACATTTCCCAACATTTAACTTTTTCTTTACAAGTTTTAAATTATGCTCTTATACAATTTTAGAAATTCCCTTTACATTCCTGCTGTTTTTTTACTGCAAATTTTACTGAATATTTTTCACAGTTACTTCAAAACATTGGTTTATGGCTATAAATCAATGAAATACAGTAATTTACTGTACATTTTTAGAAATTCCCTTTACATTCCTGCTGTTTTTTCTACTGCAAATTTTACTGAATATTTTTTATAGTTACTTCAAAACATTGGTTTATGGCTATAAATTAATGAAATACAGTAATTTACCGTAAATTTTTAGAAATTCCCTTTACATTCCTGCTGTTTTTTTATTGCAAATTTTACTGAATATTTTTTACAGTTACTTCAAAACATTGGTTTATGGCTATAAATTAATGAAATACAGTAATTTACCGTACATTTTTAGAAATTCCCTTTACATTCCTGCTGTTTTTTTATTGCAAATTTTACTGAATATTTTTTACAGTTACTTCAAAACATTGGTTTATGGCTATAAATTAATGAAATGTTGCCACCATAGTTTTAACTGTAAAATTCTGGTAAGCACAGATGGCAGTTTTTTGCCATGCATTTTTACAGATTTATTTTTTACAAGTACTTCAAAACATGACTATAAATGATTGAAATACGGTATTTTACCATAAAGTTTAGAAATGTATTTTACATTCCTGCTGTATTTTTAACAGTAAAATTCTGGCAACCACAGCTGCTATATTTTACCGTACATTTTACAGATTTATTTGTTTTACAAATACTTCAAAACATTGATGTCTGACTGTAAATTAATGATATACAGTAATTTAACATAAAATCAAGAAGTTTCTTTACAACACTAACATATTTTTAACGGCGAAATTCTGGCAACCAGGGCTGCCATATTTTGCAGATTTTTTAGAGCTTCTTTAAAACATTGCTGTGTCACTGTAGATTAATGAATATATTAATTTACTGTAAAACATAACTATTTATTTTGCATTCCTACCATATTATAATTCCAGCAGACACAGCTGCCAGTTTTATTACCGTAAAATTGACAGATTTTTTTTACAGGTACTTCAGAACATTGGTAAATGACTATAAATCAATTAAATATGGTAATTTACGGTAAAAGTTAAGTTATTATTTTTATTTTAAAATTTTTATGACTATAAATTAACAAAATACTGTAATTTACCATAAAATTGAGAAATTTCTGTACATCACTACCATATTTTGACTGTAAAATCTGTTTTTTTACTTTTACTTTCATGAAAACATTAGTGTACGACTCAATTCATGAAATATGATAATTACTCTAAAATTTAGATTTTATTTACATTTTTATGACTATAAATTCTCAAACTACAGTAATTATTATAAAATTGAGACATTTCTATATATTACTACTTTGTTTTTTAACAGTAAAATTCCGGCAACCTCAGCTGCCTCTTTTTTTTACCATAAATTTAGCAGATTTAATACAGACTCGATATATGTAATATATATATATATATATATTTTTTTATACAGGTTTTGATTGAGCACCAGACAACAGCCGCCATCATGAGTCCTGAGGGAAAGAGCCTGCTCAACATCATCGTCCTGGGCATAGGCTTCATGGTCATGTTTACAGCCTTTGGCACCTGCGGGAATATTGAAGTAGGTTTTGGAGATTTTGGATACTTGTATGAGCTGATCAGTTTTATGATACCAGACGTGGCTATTATTATATTATAATTCATATTTTCAAGATTGCAACTTTCTCACCATGCAGTTATTCATGTTCCTGTCTGCATTCCCATTATGGCGTATATTATCGCTCTCATATAAATAAATGATTAATTAGTACTGTAATAAATAAAATAGCATAATATGAATATGAAATCATAAGCTATTTGTTTTAGCTCTATGTAGTCCAGTATGAAAATCAAACACACTTGTTCACTCTTTTTCAGCAAACCGTAATAAAGAGTTTCAACAGTACAGAGTTTCATGGAAGTGGCTACACAAGGTATTTGTTTACTCCATTTTTATTCCCTTCTATCATATTCCAGCGTCATCACCTAAAGAACGGCATCCGCTTTTTATTATTTAAAAATTATATATCTTTCAGAGGGGTGTTGCATAAAAGTAAGGGATTAAGCTGGGATTTTGAGGCTATCCTGGGTAGGGATGCAACTATTAACCGCACTTTAATTCGTCACATTTAATTAATCGTAAAGGCTTTCTAACACCGCAGGACAAAACTGCAGTAGCTAAACAAAAGTTATGCCAACTGTTGCGCTAGTTTGTACACCGAGACTAATAACCACGCACACTGGATTAACTAGACTGCAGTTATCAACTAAGACAAGCTCATGCAAGTTTGTTATTTCCAATGCAGGCGACGCAACGCGCTCACGCTTTTCAGACGGTAAATACGGTAATTTACCATAAAACAATTATGTAAATTTCACAAAAATATTGGTGTATGACTATAAATTAATGGAATATGGTAATTTACTGTAAAATTTAAATTATTATTATTAGATTTTTACGTTTTTATGACTATAAATTAACGAAAAACAGTAATTTACCATAAAATTGAGAAATTTCTGTACATTTGGTTTTTTTTACTTTTTACTGTTTCACAAAAACATTGATGTATGACTTTAAATGAATGGAATATGGTAATTTACTGTAAAATGTCATTTATTATTATTATTATTTTTACATTTTTATGACTAAAAATTAACGAAATACAGTAATTTACCAAAAAATTTAAAAGAATTTCTGTAAATTTATTTAGAGGTTATTAACTAAGACAAGCTCACGCATGTTCGTTATTTCCAATGCACACGACGCAACGCGCTCACGCTTTTCAGATGCACCTAGTTGAGAAGACATGCTGCTTTTGTGACCGGGGAAACTGCAAATGGCTTAAATTTGAGGGAGAAGCAATGAAAAGTGCACAGGTTTGCAAACCCTAACAAATAATGGTGCTGATGAGTAGGCCTGTCACGATATCGATTTTGTATTGTACGATATATTGCTCCAAAATATATTACGGTAAACAATATTATTGTCATTTTAAGACCATTTTATGCCAGAATGACAATATAATATCATCATAATTCAAGTAGACTCTTCCTAAGAACACATAACATTTCATTCTGAAGAATATTTAATTAAGTCATATTCATTTTAGCAATTTAATAAGTAGGCGTTGGAATCAGAATGTTAAAACGCATGTCTATAATAAATGTTAATAAATGTTAACAAAAAAGTGCAGGGTAAAAAGTAACAGAGGCTGTGATATCTGCTACCCAGATCTATCTTTAGTTGTCAGACACCCATATGAAGATACACTCAAGTAATTTACAGTAAATACTATGTTTTTTAACCATTCCGACACCTCCAATAGAGATAATATTGCTAGAATTGTTTTTTATTTATGGGCGATATATATTGCATCACCAAAAATGATTGTGGTCATGTTCATGTGTTGGCGATAAGGCCTACTGATCATGTGGCGAATGTTGATCCGCCAGCTGAGAATTCCAAGCTTAACTTAGCATCTTCTAAAGCCTTAACTCTGGCTTGATTAACCCTAAACCTGCTAACCATGTTGGTTCTAAAATTGCTCCTGAGAGGAAGTTCAGTAAACATGGGAGACATTCTCAACAGAGAATAAAAGCTGAAATTACCACTCACCATGGAAACAGATGCCAAATGCAGCAGGACACCCCTATCACCCCTATTGATAGTTTAACACAAGTCTTAAATCTTTGCTTTGTTTATTAGTGTGAACACGAATTATAATGCGGTTAAATGCTTATTAAATGCATTAAATGAACGATTTAATGAAATCAAAATATTTATACATTTGTTTTTTGGTGGGTGCTTCTTCATTTTTTATTGTGATCCTAAATTTTCAGTTGGAATCGCTGGTGCTACCAAGTAAAAAAAGTTAATTTCAAGCTCTGCATTAGACAAATACTATTTTTTTTATTCTTGTTTTTATTCATTTACTCATTGTTTTGTAATTTATTTACAGTGTGAAATTATTACTTGTGTTTAAATGTCAAAAATGTCACTTATTTTTAAGCACGAAGTGAGAAATGGACTATTGTTTGTTTTTAATAGCATTATGTGCTGTATTAATCGGTTACTGAGCAGAAGTAAATAACACTGTAAAATATAAGAAGTTTTCATGTGATTTTTCGAAACTAGTAGTGTTTTGAGATTAACAAATGCATAATAACCGTGAAACTGTAATTAATTCTCAGACTATAACCGTACAACTGAAATTTATAATCGTTGCATCACTAATCCTAGCTGAATTTAGCATTGGCTCAGTTGCATGAAAGCAGGCTATATTAAGTTACTATGGAGAGTTATTCTTTGCAGCTAGCCTGCTTCAGAGGACCAAGCTAAGATTAATCTGAGTGATCTATATGTTAGTTTTGGGTCATACTTTATTTTGATGGCCCGTTTTGATGATCTACATGCCAACTACTTCTCATTATAAGTAGACTGTTAGGTTGGGGTTGGTGTAAGTTGACATGTACTTGCGAAGTTTCTTATAGTCAGTTAAGTGTCTGTTGAATGTCAGTATCAGCAGATATTAAGCAGACAGTCTACTAATATTCAAATGGACCATCGAAAGTAAGTGTTACCTAGTTTTGTTGTCAATGCTACAAGAAATGAATGTGTTTTACTTTTACTTCACGCTATTGGCTATTTACATATATTTTTACAACTATTAGAATTAAAAAATAGGTATGTTTAATTTTATTAGGAATCATTTTATACAGGCCCGTAGGCAGCCTACACTCCAAAGAAAATTTGTTGAATGAACATGATTTAATCGTGGCACCCTTTATGCATCTAATCCAATCAAGTAAACCTGAACTGCTTTGAACGTGTTGTATGAACACAATGCACATTTGTAGATAAAACATGGTTTCAAAATGTCAGTCTAACTTCTTTGCAACTAATTGACTCAAAATGTCTGTATTGTGTTATTCTAATTAAATGTATTCTAGTTTACTCAATGTAACACTAAAGCTTTACTTTAACAAAATTATGTCTTGTTAAATCAACTAGTAAATTTCTTGTTCAATGTTGTTTAAATTACATTGTTTAAACGACAGTATTATGAAGCAAGATTTAAAATGAAGTAAATCAACACAAAAAAGGACAGAAAACTTGTTATATATTTCTTTTATTAAAGCCTTTTGCAGGCACCAATCACGTTTAAACAAATTTCTTCACTTTAATATTCTGATACAAAATGTTATATAATATCCAGAATTGTAATATGTAACATAAAATGTATGAGGAACATTTAGCTAACAAAATAACCTTGGCTCTTAAGAAAACAGATCCCCAAGCAATACCTGGAGGACGTTAACATTATTTTGTTCACAAATTGAGTTTAAACAGCTTCACTTTGGCACTCCTATTCAAAATGTAAAAGTATAAAATGTATAGGAAACATGTGGCCAACAACATAACATTGCCGAGAACGCGCGGTGGTTCTTCTTCTTGCTTTTTCCCTATGGTGACATCCAAACGCACTACCGCCACCTACTGATATACGCGAAGTGACTCTCCAGAGTGAGAGTAGTCGATTTGAAGCGTCTCAGTCTTATTGAATCAACATGTTCTGATCAAATTCATTTGATTATTTCTTGATTCAGTTTCAAATAACATGAATTAATCATTTAACATGCGTAAACTTGATTTATTCTTTTCAATCTGACAAAGTTTTATTTTATAAATCCAATACAGGCCAAGTTGATTTTTTTGAGTGTAGTGTAAGGGGGGTTCTGTTTCTCTGAAAGCTAGTGATGGGCGGATCGATCCTGAAGTATCAATATTTTCGATACTGGGAATGTATCAAAAGCATCGATCCTTAAGTAAAAGTATCGATCTTTTCTGGGGTTTTCTTACTGAGTGATTAGAGATTTTAAAATATCTCAAAAATTATAGCACCACATATATAAATATTTACGTAAATAGTAACACGAATATCAGATTTAACTATAAGAGAGATAAAAGATAGATGAATGATTAGAGGAAAAAGACATATACAGTGCTCAGCATAAATAACTACACCCCTTTTTAAAAGTCAATATTTGTATCTATTTCTCAGTGAATGCAGACAGTAATGTTTGGTGCATTTAAATAAAACAGTTACATTTATTAAAATGAGAATTCTTTAGGTGTAGACCATTTCAGTGTGGTCATGTCATCGGTCCATGAACATTTCCGTCCCTTTAATCAAACCAGTTTCATAACTGGAGCAAGAGGCAAGTCAATCATAACTTAAAGTTAAAACAGCTGTTATAATGTTATTTATCAATATGTGTCTGTTTTTGGATTCTCAAAAGCTGTAGAAATTAAAAATATAAAACAGGAGATACGCTGGGAGACCGCTGATTTAGTTTGCGTCCCTCAAAATGGTCTATAGTTAGATGATATGCATTACTCATTTCTGAATCCCACAGTTGTGTTCTCTATTTCTGCACACAGTCATGTGACACGTTTTACCCTCTGCAGGCTTTTGAATGAGATTTACGATGGTTGGTTTAGAGATGAACGTCGGGTCATCTGATGTTGTGCTGTAATCTAATGACTCTCTTTTGCTGGACTGCAGCGGTTATACAGAAACTCTTTATGCTCTGGGAGAAAACAGAACTTTGAGACACGACATGTGACTCGACAGTGAGGACGCTTATTCTCAGTAAAGTCTGTCCACTTTAGATAAATACCGAAACACAAATTATTATATGCAGCATTGTGTAAAAGTATTAGCCCCCTTTGGCTTTGGGAGTTTTGCAAAGCTTTAATAACCATGCGTACTGTATGTCTTGGTTTTGAAGATACAAACAGAAAGTTTGAGCAATATGTACTGGAAATATGTCCTTTTTAGGGACCAAAAGTCAGCATTTATTGTAGATTTATGATGGTATCAGATTTTCCTGTTGAGATTAATTGCAGACGTTTCTCCTGTTAGATATTTTATCTTCTAGAGGAAATCTTGTCTTTTGTAGTCTGGAAATAAATAAATAAATAAATAAATAAATAGATGAATGAATGAATGAATGAATGAATGAATGAATGAATCAATGAATCAATCAATCAATCAATCAATCAATCAATCAATCAATTAATCAATCAATCAATCAATCAATCAATCATTCAATAAATAAATCTAATCAATCCAATCAATAAATCAATCAATCCAATCTAATCGATCGAAACAATCAATAAATAAATAAATAAAACAAATCAATCAATAAATAACAAAAAATATTAATAATTCAATCAAAATCAATCAATAAATCAATCAATAAATAACAAAAAAATGTTAATACATAAATAAATAAATCAATCAAATCAATCAATAAATCAATCAATAAATAACAAAAAAATATTAATAAATAAATAAATGCAATCAATCCAATCAATAAATCAATCCAATATATCGAATCAATCAATCAATAAATAAATAAATAAAGCAAATCAATGAATAAATCAATCAATAAATCAATGCAATCACTCAATCAATCAAATCGATCGAAACAATCAATCAATAAATAAATAAATAAATCAATCAATCCAATCAATAAATCAATCAAATCCATCAAACAAATAAATCAATCAATCCAATCAATCAATAAATCAAACAAATCAATCAATCAATCACTAAATCAAATCAACCAATCAATCAATCAATCAATCAAATCAATAAATAAAAAAATATAAATAAATCAATCAATAAATAAATCTATAAATAAATCAATCAAATCAATCAATGACTCAATCAATCAATCAATCATTCAATCAATAAATCAGTAAATAAATCAATCAATAAATAACACATTTTTAAATCAATGTTTTCAAACAAACATGTTTTAATATATTCATATTAGGGCTGTCCAAGAATTAATCGTGATTAATCACATCCAAAATAAAAGTTTGTTTTGACATAATATGTGTGTGTGTTATATATATTTATTGTGTATATGTGATAAGCACATTCATAGAAGCCAAAACTATATATAAAAAAGTGACATCAAAGTAGTTACATCATATTCAAATGTAAAATTTGTATCATACACATATATTTTTTATATATCTAAATATAAACCAACATTTTATCAAGTATATGCATGTGTGTATTTATATATTCATAATAAAATATACACAGTACACACACAAATATTATGTTAAACATTTATTTTGGATGTGATTAATCACGATTAATTTTTTGACAGCCCTAATTCATAACCGTGTTCGTCTTTTACTGTCATGCTTTTTTAAAAAAACACAAAAAAACCCCCCGCTAAATTTGGCGATCTATAATCCATAATCATAACTCCTGTACAGCAGTCCCACAACATTCTGACACTGGATGACACTGGAATACCCTGTCAGTAATGTCTAGTGTCTGGGAATGAGCTTTTACAGTGTCTGCTATAATGTTAATGTTGTTTTCGTGTGTTTACATAGATAAATATGGCCACTGTGTAAACACACAGTACAGTTACGATCTTAGATGGTTATGATAACATAATATACGCCTTCAGTGATTTCCTGAAGATAAACACCAAACAATAACACAACTGGAGTAACTCCAGCAGTCGTGATCGTCTGATCTCATATGAAGCAAGAGATGGCGATGACATATGATGACGTGTGCAGGTGTTGAAGTGCTGGCCCAATTCTTAGGGGGAAGTTTTGAAGCCCTTCCCCTTAACCCTCGGTTGTAAGGGCCAAGGGGAAGGGGTAGGGTGAAGGGGTACAAAAATAGAATTGGGATTGGGCCTTAATCTGAGAATTGAACACAAGCAGGTAGTGCATTTGCATATTTTAATTAAAGATTACAACGGCCAACTATTTATCTTTCTTAATGTCATGTTCACCACAGAACTAGCACCGTGAGCTAACAACATCAATAGGGTGTGTTTGGATTTCATGTGTACTCTAACACGCATGTTCTCCTGCTGTTCCTCCAGCATGGCGATCATCTACGCCGTCTTCTCCACCTCCAACCTCATTGCGCCCTCAGTGATCGCTGTCGTCGGACCCCAGCTCTCCTTGTTTTTTAGTGGCCTTGTTTACAGGTGAGAGCCTTCATGCTATAATTTGGTCATCTATTATACAGGGAGTGCAAAATTATTAGGCAAGCTGTATTTTTGAGGATTAATGTTATTATTGAACAACAACCATGTTCTCAATGAACCCAAAACACTCATCAATATCAAAGCTGAATATTTCTGGAAGTAGTTTTTAGTTTGTTTTTA
>CAIGQQ010038027.1:1890172-1902974 GCA_903798035.1 Danio albolineatus | reverse complement strand
CTTTAGGGCGGAGCTATCAGTTCTTTAGGGCAGGGCTATCAGTTCTTCAGTGTGTATCTCGTTTCTCCTTAGCCTTCCTTCATTTATCAATCATCCTTCATTTTGTTAGCATTGCCAATCTTCCAACAATCCAATCAGATCCTACAGGACAAAATCAGGCACTGCCCTATATTTTTTTGAATTTCACACAGACTTGAAGGAAGTGGCGCATCATTCAAATCAACCTAAATATGTAAATTTATTCTATTTCTCTTTTAGTCAAATCACAAGGAAGCAGCTCTATTCACACTCAGGGATTGAAATGAAGCCAATTCTCTTCTTCTGAATTGTCGTCCAGCTCCTCTTTGACGTCACGGTTATTCAATTAAAGAAAACACTGAGCGAGGAGAGTAAATATCAGAGAGGTCAGGCTTTACTGTAACGCGAGGCCGTTTATCAGACGGTGGATTCAGCCGTCAGACTGCGGGATGAGGCAGGCACTGCTACTACTACACTGTTGTGACTATCAGGCTGTGCTTCAGGAGCGTTTCCCACACAACTCCACTGGTATTCAGCAGTGGTGTATAGAGAAGGCTGTAGATGAAAGCAACTCTGTCAATGAGAGTCTCTGTTTAGAATGTTACATTAGGGATAAAGTACATCTAGGAGGTTATCGCAGAATAAAGAATATAAATATTTTAAGGCTTGCTTTTGCGGCCAGTACAGAATCAATTGGTCTTGAGAGTGACAGACACAAGTCCTGCACAGCGGCGAGGGGTTTTGAGTCACTCTTTTTGCAGAATAGTGGCCAGATCACTACATGATGCTGGGGGAGGATAAACGTTCCGGACTCACTCCTCCAAAACACCCAAAGTGGCTCAATAATATTTAGTTCTGGGTACTGTGCAGGCCATGGGAGATGTTCAACTTCACTTTAATGTTCATCAAACCACTCTGTCACCAGTATTGCTGTGTGCATTGATGCATTATCAACCTGATGCACGGCACCGCCTTGTGCACATGGTTCTCCAGAATGGTTGAGTAGTCCTTGGCAGTGACCCAGTGAGCATCTAGCACAAGTTTTGGACCTAGGGAATGCCATGCCAAAGTGGCTCAATAATATTTAGGTCTGGGTACTGTGGAGGCCATGGGAGATGTTCAACTTCACTTTCATGTTCATCAAATCATTCTGTCACCAGTCTTGCTGTGTGTATTGGTGCATTATTATCATCCTGATACACCGCACCACCTTCAGGAAACAATGTTTGACCCATTGGGTGCACATGGTTCTCCAGAAAGGTTGGGTTGTCTAGTAGAAGTAATGAGCCTAAGTAATGTCATGATATTGCAGCCCAAACCATCACTGATCCAGGTATAGAAGTCCTCGGCAGTGACCCAGTGCCTATCTAGCACAAGTTTTGGGCCTAGGGAATGCCATGCCAAAGTGGCTCAATAATATTCAGTTCTGGGTACTGTGCAGGCCATGGGAGATGTTCAACTTCACTTTCATGTCCATCAAACCACTCTGTCTCCAGTATTGCTGTGTGTATTGGTACATTATTATCATCCTGTTACACGAAACCACCTTTAGGAAAAAATATTTGACCCATTGGGTGCACATGGTCCACCAGAATGGTTGGGTAGTCAAGTACAAGTATTGGGCCTGAGTAATGTCATGATATTGCAGCCCAAACCATCATTGATCCAGGTATAGAAGTTGTTGGCAGTGACCCAGTGTGCATCTAGTACAAGTTTTGGGCCTAGGGAATTCAATGCCAAAATGGCTCAATAATATTTAGGTCTGGATACTGTGCAGGCCATGGGAGATGTTCAACTTCACCTTCATGTTCATCAAATCATTCTGTCACCAGTATTGCTGTGTGTATTGGTGCATTATTATCATCCTGATACGCTGCACCATCTTCAGGAAACAATGTTTGACCCATTGGGTGCACATGGTCCTCCTGAATGGTTGGGTTGTCTAGTAGAAGTAATGAGCCTAAGTAATGTCATGATATTGCAGCCCAAACCATCACTGATCTAGGTATAGAAGTCTTTGGCAGTGACCCAGTGTGCATCTAGCACAAGTTTTGGGCCTAGGGAATGCCATGCCAAAGTGGCTCAATAATATTTAATTCTGGGTGCTGTGCAGGCCATGGGAGATGTTCAAATTCACTTTCATGTTCATGAAATCATTCTGTCATCAGTATTGCTGTGTGTACTGATGCATTATAATCTTCCTGATACACGGAACCACGTTAAGGAAACAATGTTCAACCCATTGGGTGCAAATGGTTCTCCAAAATGGTTGGGTAGTCTAGTACAAGTATTGGGCCTAGGGAATGCCATGATTTTGCAGCCCAAACCATCACTCTTGCTTAACTTTGGGCATCAGCAGTTTGGATGGTACACATCTTTGGGGCTTCTCCACACCATAACTCTCCCAGATGTGAGGAAGACAGGCGAGGTGGACTCATCAGAGAGCAATACATGTTTCACATTGTCCACAGTTCAGGGTTCTTGCTGCTGGCAACATTAAAACTGATGTTTAGCATTGGGACAAGTAACTAAAGGTGGGCTATAGCAGCCAGACATGCATATTTCCCCCTTGGAGCTCCTGACGAACAGTTTTGGTGGAGACCGGAAAGTTGAAGTGCACATTTTAATCTGCAGTGTGGTTTTATATTTTAAAAGCACTGATAACCCTGCACTAAAGCAGAGATTAAAAATAATGAGGGTAAATGAATTTTTTACTAAATAATGATGTTCCCTGTAGGCATGGCATGATAACTGGTTTCAACTGGTGTGGTATTCAGTGGGGGAAAGTTGTTGTTTTTAGCCCAGGCGTTTAAAATGAACATATTTTAGAGCAGGAATCATTATACTCTGACAAGGTTATCATGCCGTCAGAATCTCATACAGATTCCCAGAAGAAGAGTCCCAGACAGCCCTCATGTGCTCCAGTGATCCCCATGATCCAGACACAAGAGACGGGGTGGAGCGAGAGGCGAATACATCTTTTTTATCACATGGGCCGTGAAAGGCCAGTCTCCTGGGCAACTACTGGTGCTATTGTCCCGAGGATCGAGCACAAAATAGGCAAGGGTCCATAACCGTCCAGGACCGCCAGGGGTGGGGGTTTGATTAGGGATCTGGCAGCCGAGGGGCTCTGAGATTTATTAAGGTGATGGCGAATGTCTTTGTCAAAGTGCACTTACCTTACACAGTAAAGTACCAAATGGGAAACATGCTATTTTTTTTTTCTTCACGGGTTTACTTTGCACTCGAGTAGACATACTAACTCTTTATTGGGCAAAGATCCATATGGGATTTGGCATTACAAAATAGAATACTGAATAAAAAAAGCGTTTACATGGACATCATGACTGCTATACAATTTCTAAACGATTAAGACAATATTAAGAGTCTACCATGTATAGACATTTCTGATGATCTTAATCTGACTAAAGTCATAACTGAACTAAACAGAAATCGAATTAAGACGTGGAGTATTCCTATTTAAGTCGCATTTTTAGGCAGTTTTGAGGTGTTTGATGATGAACAAAGAAGAATGGCTTCAAGCAAGAGAGCACATTTTTGGTGGAGGAAAGGATGATCATGCTGAGAATTCTGGGAGAAATGGACATTATGAAGTGCCTTGACTTTAAAGTGACCCAGCAGGCACACAATATCAGGTCAGATTTAGGTTGTGATGTCAAGCAGGGGCGCCGCTAAGGGGGGAAAAGTTAGGACGATTTTAAGGGCCCATGCACTCTAGGGGCCCACAGAGATCTGCTTTATAATTAATAACAGTACTATAATGTAATATAAATTATGAATGTATCTCGAAATTACAAGTAAAACAATTTATTAGAAATAAAAAATAAACATACGGCTTATATCTGCCCCTCGTGTCTGTCACTGTCAAATTGCACCTCCTCTCCTTTCACTGTATGGTTCAGTCCGTCAGTAGCGGGAAGAGAGTTGATGCTTTGTTGAGTGCGATCGTCAGGTAAACTGTCAAAGCAGCGATGTCCTCGAGGTTACCATCAGCTGCGTCCCAAATCACATACTTATGCACTATTCTACGCCATTGTGTAGTATAAATAGTGTAAGTAGTGCTCTGAACACTCTACAAATAATAAGTGCACTTTAATTACCCGGATGATGCACTCAGCATCATTTATGGGTCTCGACTTATTTATGGGTCTCATTGTAATATAATGTTGTGTCTTATTGATTTGTGTCACTGTTCCAGTGTATTGCACATTGTATGAGACACTATTGCAGTGCAGTTATTTAAATAGCTACACACTGGTGTTTTGTGTTTAGAAATGTACAATATTCAGTGAATATTTGATTACTGTTGCTTTTTTTGTACTACATTTACATTTGAACAATAAATCATCTGCTAGCTACAGTCATGGCCGTTCTCTTACTAAATACTAATAAGTAGTGGACAAAATCAATAATAAAATGCATAGGTCAGTGTAACTACATTGCAGACAAAGAGTTTGGATAGCTAGCTTGGTAGTAGGGGGCCCATCCTCATATTTTTTTCATGGGGCCCAAAATTGCTAGCGGCGCCACTGATGTCGAGTGACCAAAATTCAATGTCTAGCCAGCGTCCAAGTAGGTTATTTTATTGTCCAAAATCGGAGTCAAACAATGTTGATATTTGGTTGATTTGAGGTTGTGTTAAAAAAAGTGACCAAAATCGAGCCGACATCTTAAACCAACGTCATATTGACGTCAAATACTGACATTTATTCTGATAAGCGTAATAATGGTAACGTCCACACAACGTCAAGCTGTAACATCATTAGAAACTGATAATTGAAAGTAACCAAAATCCAACATCGAGCCGACATCTTAAACCAATGTCATATTGACATCAAATACTGACATTTATTCTTATAGACGTTATATTGGTAACGTCCACACAACGTCAAGCTATATCATCATCAGATATTGATAATTGGTTGATTTTCGGTTGCGTTGGAAAGTGACCAAAATCCAACGTCTGTCCGATGTTAGACACTGACGCCAGTCTGACGTTGGGTTCTGACGTCAACCCATTTTTCATTTCCACCTAAAATGCAATGTCCCCACAATGTTGGGGTACAACGTCAATCTGACGTCATTTTGACATTCTGTGCCTGCTGGACAGTTTGTCACGGGGCATAAAGTCAGTGAATGAAATGTCAGAGGTGGCCTGTTGCTTGAGAATTTGTATCCATCCAAAATCATGACGAACATCAAATATTCCTATTTTAGACATATTTTAGGCAGTTTTGAGGTGTTTGATGACAAACAAAGAAGAATGGCTTCAAGCAAGAGAGCACATTTTTGGTGGAGGAAACGATGATCATGCAGAGAATTCTGGAAGAAATGGACATTATGAAGTGCCTTGACTTTAAAGTGACCCAGCAGGCACACAATATCAGGTCAGATTTAGGTTGTGATGTCGGGTGACCAAAACTCAATGTCTATTCTGCGTCCAAGTACATTATTTTGATGTCCAAAATCGAAAACGATGTTGGTTGATTTTAGGTTGTGTTAAAAAAGTGACCAAAATCGAGCCAACATCTTAAACCAATATCGTATTGACGTCAAATACTGACATTTATTCTGACAGACGTCATATTGGTAACGTCCACACAATGTCAAGCTGTATCATCATCAGAAACTGATAATTGGTTGATGTTCGGTTGCGTCGGAAAGTGACTAAAATCCAACGTCTGTCCGATGTTAGACACTGAAGCCAGTCTGATGTTGGGTTCTGATGTCAACCTATTTTTCATTTCCACCCAAAATGCAACGTCCCCACAACGTTGATATTCTGTACCTGCTGGGCAGTTTGTTGTGGGGGCATAAAATTAGTGAATGAAATGTCAGAGGTGGCCTGTTGCTTGAGAATTTGTACCCGTCCAAAATCACATAGTGACATTACGACGAACATCAAATATTGTTGCATGAAACAATTTGGGATTGAGGTTTGGTGTATGCTAATTCTATTTTCAAATACTATTTAGGAAAGATAGTATGTGAATTGGGGCGCAGCGCTTGTAATCAGTCAGTAGCTGCGTCCCAAATGATACACTATACATTATGCACTTATGCACTATGTACTTATGCACTTACACACTCAACAGCATAGTACATGTATGTAGTGCTGTCCCAAATGGGGCACTAATGGCTTTTTTACTAAGCGGAAGTTCAAACCGTTTCCCAGATGACGTTTGACGGTCGCCAAATTAATGAAATCAATGACCAAAATAATAAATAATACCTGGCATGAGTATAGCATAGTATAACCGTTTTTACCATCGGGAGGCGCTATAATCACTCTCACAGGAGAATTTTGCTTCCACAATCCAAAATAAATAAAGTTATCCAACATGTGCGTCCGATAGCTCCGCCCCTTCCGTTACGTGCGCAAAGCTGCGGTCGTTGAGTGTGTGAAGTGTCCATCATTACACACTTCATTTTACCGGTGGAATGAGTGCATTATCAGGTAATTAAAGTGCACTTATTATTGTTAGAGCTTTCAGTGTGAACGCACTACTAACACTATTTATACTACAAAATGGCGTAGAATAGTGCATAAGTATGCGATTTGGGTCGCATGCTTTTGACAAATCATCCGGCTGTGCGTTTGCAATCAGCCAGAATCAGGAACTGGTGTGAGTATGTGTATGGTGCATGACTGGAACTTGTAGTCCATATACTGGCGGATTTGTAGTCCTTATAGCGATCCGCATATATACCAGCGTTCTGCAAGCATAGACCGCTGGTGTTTGTGACAACTAGCCCCATTTTTATTTCGGCTAGAATAAAAGCAGTTCTTAATTGTTTTAAAGCCATGTTAAGGTCAATATTATTAGCCCCCTTCAGCAATATTAGTGTTGGATTGTCTCCAGAACAAACCACTGTTATACAATGACTTGCCTAACTACCCTAACTTTACCCTAATTACCCTAGTGAAGCCTTTAAAAGCCACTTTAAGCTGAATACTAGTAAATATCTAGTCTAATATTATGTGCTGTCATCATGGCGAATATAAAAGAAGTCAGTTAATTAGAAATTAAAACTATTATTATTGTTATTAAAACTATTATGTTTAGAAATCTCTCTGTTAAACAGAATTTGGGGGGAAATATACACTTCTGACTTCCACTGTACAAGTCTACACAGTTACCTATATGGACGCTGATATGGGAGACGTGCAGGTCAGCTGAAGCAATGGGCCGTGACGTGCCGGGTTGTAGGTGGTGTGTGTGTGTGTGTGTGTGTGTGTGTTCTCAGAGCTGCGGTCTCTTTGTTAGAAAGACACTGAGTAATCCGACATCCATCACCGGCTTACAGAGCAATACACACAGTGAGCGAGCACAGGCAAAACAATACGTGGTCAAACGGTGGGAGGCCCGTTATTCATTACGCCGGGCTGTGATGCTCTTTTGTAGGTGTTTGTGGGTGTGAAAAAATGCCCCGTGACAAAGCCGTTTCCTGCTGTTTGGACTGCTCATTGTAATCGTCTCCAATAACGCCGTTTATCAGGCTGTTAATGGATAGGGCTGTGTTTCAAATCAAGGGTTTGCAGTGTTATGCATGCGATGTACACACTTATGTTTTGGTAAACATTAAATGATGACTTGAGGATTGGTTTTGTGTTGCGATTCAGTACGATGTATTGAGAATAAATGGGAAATTGTAGATGAAATGTTTAGAGGAAATGGAATACATAACTTTGATGTAATACTTAAACATTATCCCTGGTGTACTGTTCAAATTGACTCCCCTTTGGTTATGTTGGGGACAGTTTTTGCCCCATTGACTTCCATTATAACCACATTATTTGATTGCAAACCCATGGCAGCATATAATCTCACATTCTTGATTGATGGTTTTCCATGTTGGGAAGAGGTAAAGCTTTACATTTTTACTGTTGATCATCGGCAGGCAGCATTAACCCTTTAGATACCCTGTGCAAAAATGTTTTAGACTTTTATATGGAGTTCTATAGAGCAGTGGTTCTCAACTGGTTTGGCCATGGGACCCACATTTTTACTTGGTCATCAAGCCACGACCCAAATTTTTAGGAACTGTAATATAATTTTAGGAATTATAATTAGTTTGTATTTATTTGTTAACATACACAAGTAGTGAAAGAAAAATTATGAGAAAATCAGCAAGACTTACAAATTAACAATATTTTATTGCTGACATTTAACAAAATGTGTCAAATTATAGAAATATTACAAAGTAAAAACGACAAACACTGTAAACAGCGGTTAGGGTAAGGAAAAGTTGTTACCATAAACAAAACTGAACTGTTAACAAAACATGAACACTGATCCTGTTGAACAGAACAAACCAGCACATTGTAAAATGATTAAAATATTCATAACCATTTTTACATCTAAAATGACAGCAATTATAAACATCTGTTTCACTTAACAGTAATGTGGGAAGATAATGAGATAACTGAGGATGTGCTTTACTGATGTGATAAGAGTTTCAAAGTCAGGAGTGATGGTAGACAGTGCTACCCGAAGATCGTGCTCCATGTACAACCTGTTCCTTTGCTTTGACTCAAGCTGCACCAAGGAAGAGAAGCCACTTTCACACAGATACGTAGTTCTGAATGGGATGGGTTTGGTGGCACTCTCAGATCGCGAAAACTGGGAGAGGCTTACTTCATTGAATTTCTGTTTCAGCGTCTTATCACATGACAGCTCCACCAACTGACTCTCTATAGCTCGGCAACGTGACGCTTTCCACGTCGATTCCAAAGGGATCGTTTGTCGCGCGCATTTCAAAATAAAAGTCCGGTATACGCAAAGCAAGTTAAAAATAATTAAACTTTTGTTGTTTTTTTGACCACACACTCCACGACCCACTGAAAATGTTCCTGCAACCTACTTTTGGGTCGCGACCCACCAGTTGAGAAACACTGCTATAGACCATTTCAATGCAGTCATGTCATTGGCCCATGATTATTTCCTGCTTGTTATGTAACCATTTCAGAACTGTAACAAGAGGCAATTCAATCATAACTATCATAACATTATTTATCAATATGTGGCTGTTTTTGGATTCTCGGAAGCTGTAGAAATTAAATACGTAAAACAGGAAATATGTTGGCATCGTTGTTTTTGTTTACATCCCTCAAAATGGTCTATAGAATAAAACAACTAATTAAAGAGTACGAACAGAAACACACTATGTTCTGAGGACTGTGCTGCTTATTTTTTATTTTCTCAAACATATCAAGATGAGTGCGCAAAGTAAGTGCCCAGCATGCACAGGACGTCAACATGACGTGAGATTGACTTTGCAACCCAACGCCGTGGGGACGTTGCATTTCAAGAGGTTACACTTAGCTGATGATTGATAATAAAGCGTATTTGGCATGCTGTCCCAGGAGAGAGCCCTGAGCTCAGAATATCCTTGAGCCCGGGACTCCCTCCCGTTTGAAGGAGAGTTTGAGCTCAGGTAAGTCTCGAGAACTCCCCCCACTTGTGAACATGCTAAGATATCTCTGACTAGAGTTGCCTTAAGATGCTATTTAAAGTAGTCAATTTACTTATGTTGTATATTTTTGGACGGTGGGAGGAAACCGGAGAACCCGGAGAAAACCCACGCGAACACGGGAAGAACATGCAAACTCCACATGGAAATGCCGACTGGCTCAGGGAGAGGCCGAACCAGCGGCGTTCTTGCTGTGAGGCAACAGTGCTAACCACTGGGCCACCGTGCCGCACTATCAGAGAAGGGGAGGAGTTGGGGTGGAAGGGGGGATTCTTCAAAACGAAGATGACTGGAGTAGAAAGCTCTGGTAATTTATAGTGTGTCAGGATTCATCTGATTGGTGCAGTATGCTGAGCTGATGTGGTGTTCAATCATAAGCACGTGATCCTCTCGAAATTTAGTTTGGAAATGAAAATTGGGTTGACATCAGAACCCGACGTCAATGACCAACGTCCAACCTAAAACTAACCAAATGTCAAGGTCTGCGTTCACACCAGATGCGGATGAAGCGACTTGTAAAATTAAGCCTGAGGTATTAATTTAATTTAATTTTCGTGTTTAATTAATAAGAGCTTTTATTTATGCTTGAGACGGTCGCGCCATTGGACAGTTTGGAGATTTGGCTAAACCACACAGCAGTTTTTATAACAAGAGATCCATAAAAGAAAGAAATGTTGAACTATTTACTTTATTTTAAAAGATGACGATAGTAATTATATTCATTTTTGTCATGTGGTATTTTTTTATATTTCTCAACTGTGTTGAAATGATTCAGAAATTTCTCACAGTATTTCCTCTAATATTTTTTCTTCTGGAAAAATTCTTATTTGTTTTATTTCAGCTAGAATAAAAGCAGTTCTTATTTTTTTTAAGCCATTTTAAAGGTCAATATTATTAGCCGCCTTCAGTAGTATTTGTTTTGGATTGTCTACAGAACAAACCACTGTTATACAATGACTTGACAAATAACCGTAAGTAACTGAGTTAAGCCTTTAAATGTCACTTTAAGCTGAATAATAGTACGCCAATGTCCAATGTACAACATCCAACCTAAAATCAACAAAATATCAATGTCTGATGGTGCCTTCACACCAGATGCGGATGTTAATTAATACATTTTTGTGTTTAATTAATAAGAGCTTTCATTTATGCTTGAGACGGTCGCGCCATTGGACAGTTTGGAGATTTGGCTAAACCACACAGCAGTTTTATAACAAGAGGTCCATGAAGGAAAGAAACATTGAACTATTTACTGTATTTCAAAAGATAATGATAGCAAGGAATTTCTCACAGTATTTCCTCTAATATTTTTTCTTCTGGAGAAAGTCTTATTGTTTTATTTCGGCTAGATTAAAAGCAGTTCTTAATTTTTTTAAACCATTTTAAGGTCAATATTATTAACCCCCTTATGCAATTTTTGTTTTGGGTTGTCTACAGAACAAACCACTGTTATACAATGACTTGACTAATAACCGTAATTAACCGAGTTAAGCCTTTAAATGTCACTTTAAGCTGAATATCAGTACGTCAATGTCAACTGTCCAACCTAAAATCAACGTCTGATGGCACGAATGACATGTTACGCGTGAATGACGCAGCGCGAGTTGAGAGTTTTGCATATTTGAGCGTTTTACATGTTTGACCAGTCGGCTCGAGTTGGAAAATCTGAACTTCAGCAAACATTCGTGCCGCATTCATCAATCATGAGCTTCCCATTGTAGGGGTGTGATTGTGACATAGCGCCTGTTGTTGATTATCCCTGTTGATATAAATTCATGAAATCTCTCATCTAGTGAAATCATATTCATATCGCAATAGATATCACAGCACAACAAAATATCAGAAAGTACGAGTTTTTTAATATTGTGCAGCTCTAATTTGGACTAGAAACAAGACCAAATCTAGAAAAGCGTTTTTGCAGTGTATTATTTATGATTTATTATTATTTATTTTATCCTCGCCTCTCAAATGCTTCTTGATTTTAGACATTTTTAGATATTTGGACTAGAAACAAGACAAAAACTCCTAAGGAAAGCGTTTTTGCAGTGTAATATTCATGATAAATGCCACTACATGGAAACTACACCTGAAAATAAGGTGAACGTCCCCTTAAAATACAGGTTTGGGGGAACTATCCCTAAAGCCAGGTTACACAGCAAATAAATGCATATTCTTATTTTCAAGTCCAAATATAAAAAAATAAAAAAAAACTTAAATCAAGAAGCATTTTTTATGGACAAGCAACAAATATAGTCATATTTCCAGAAATAAATGTGTTTTTCCTTAAAACAAGCAAAATAATCTTGCGTTTGCTTTTCTTTACCCCATTGGCAGATTATTTAGCTTCATTTAAGGAAAAACTCACTTATTTAAACTCATTATTTCTGAAAACAAGACAATATTTTATCCTCGCCTCTTAAATGCTTCATGATTTAAGACATTTTTAGATATAGACTAGAAACAACACAAAAATTCCAAGTAAGGAAAGCGTTTTTGCAGTGCACTATTCATAATAAATGCCACTAAAGGCAACCATGCCTGAAAATAAGGTGAACGTCCCCTTAAAGTACAGGTTTGGGGGAATTATCCCTAAAGTCAGGTTACACGGCAAAAAAATGCTTTTCTTATTTCCAGTCCAAATATCTAAAAATCCTTAAATAAAGAAGTATTTTCTGTGGACAAGCAACAAATATAGTGATGTTTCCAGAAATAAGTGTGTTTTTGCTTTTCCTTACCCCATTAGCAGATTATTTAGCTTGATTTAGGGAAAAACTCACTTAATTTAAACTCATTATTTCTGAAAACAAGACAATATTTTATACTCGCCTCTCAAATGCTTCTTGATTTTAGACATTTTTAGATATTTGGACTAGAAACAACACAGAAACTCCTAAGGAAAGCGTTTTTGCAGTGCACTATTCATAATAAATGCCACTACATGGCAACCATGTCTGAAAAAAAGGTGAACGTCCCCTTAAAATACAGGTTTGGGGGAACTAAAGTCAGGATATACGGCAAAATAAATGCATTTCTTACTTGTTTCAAGTCCAAATATTTAAAAATCCTTCAATCAAGAAGCATTTTCTATGGACAAGCAACAAATATAGTCATGTTTCCAGAAATAGTGAGTCAAAATTAAGTGTGTTCTTCTTTTAAACAAGCAAAATAATCTTAAATTTGCTTTTCCTTACCCCATTGGCAGATTATTTAGCTTGATTTAAGGAAAAACTCACTTAATTTATACTCATTATTTCTGAAAACAAGACAATATTTTATACTCGCCTCTCAA
>CAIGQQ010038027.1:1872247-1883999 GCA_903798035.1 Danio albolineatus | reverse complement strand
AGAAAATTACGTCGTTATCACGAGAAAACAACTTTTTGTTATGTCGAAATCACGAGATAATTAAGTCGTGATCACGACATAACATGAGAGAAAAAATAATTTAACGCATGGCCTCTTAGGACTTCCATAGATATGCATGCTAACTATGACAGGAAAATTGGCCCGAAATCAAGCCCCGCTCAAACGCAGGGCTCTAGCAGAAGGGTCACGTGACCTCACTGTGGTAGATCTGCTCCCCCTCCCCAGGTATTATCATAGTTAATGGATGAGCTGAAGCTCCATGAAATTTATGACACTCATTAGCCTAGCGTCCCGCTCGCTGGCTCTTCTCCAGCGGGGCGTGGGACGGGCTGCGTGTTTGCGTGGGGTGATCTTTAGCCCAGGTCTGGGACCAGACAAACACTTATTAACTGAGAGGAATGCAAACAAGCCAAGACTTTAAGGCTGAACACACGGGAGAAAAGAGGAAGAATCGACCCCCCATCCACACACACGGCTCATACATAACAACAAAATTAGCCATGCAAGGAATCAGCTAGAAGTTTCTAGAAGTGTGGAATCTGCCCAAGGCGGCGAGAGCAGGACACTGTGACCTTCAGGAGGACAGAGAGGAGTGTGTGCTGCCCATACACACACACACACACACACATTAATAAGCCCATATCTGGAGTCACTGCAGGTTTATCAGCTCAATACATCAGGAATTATTCAGCCTTGACAAACACATCAGCAGTGTTGGGGAAAGATACTTCTAGAAGTAATGCATTACGATAAAGAGTAAAGCCGCCTTTCCACTGCACACGACATTCGGACACGACTGTCGGAATACGCCCCCTTGTGGCAGTCGCACAGTATTTTCAGTGTTGTCGTGCACCATGCAGGGTTGCCAACTATTTCCAATGAAAAGTAGCTAAAGCCTGCCAGAAAAGTGGCTAAATTAAAATTAGCATATTAGTGACGTCATCACGTAGTATCTGACAAGCATAAGCCCGTCATGTGTCTACTCTCTGAGGCGCCGTTTATTATATTATATCAAAACATTACATCCAGATGCACAATAAATAGGTTCTTATTAATGTATTACTTTGCGCGATGACATCATCGCTTAATCTCAAAACAACATCTTTACGTAGTATGCAAATTAATTAATGTTTTAATTTTAACTAATTAATTAATTAATTGACCGGCCATCTCAGCAAAAATATTATGTTCAATTAGATTTGGATGAAAAATATAGTTGACTATTTGTAAAATACAAACACTTTTTGATAAGAATTTTTTATTTTTAAATATAACACTGATGACGAACAGCTACGTTCTTTTAAACAATCGCAGCTTGTGAACTTTTATAACTTGTGAAATTAACGCATTCGTGAAAGTGACAACAATTATAGCACTATTGGAATTTATTGCTGCCTAAATTACCAACAATTATACATGTTAACAAATATTAGTAAATTATCAGTTATGATAAACAATCTGCGCTAGCAATGTACTCTACTTAGTGAAGCCTGCAGCCGCTTCTCTTTTGAGTCACTTTTTAAAAATTGCTAAAAGTCGCCAAATTAATGTTAAAAATTGCTAAATTTGTTGCTAGGTGCTGTTTGTAAAAAAAAGTTGCTAGGGTAGTATGAAAAGATGCTAAATCTAGCAACAAAATTGCTAAGTTGGCAACACTGGCACCAAGGGGGAGACGCTGATTCTCACTGTGTCCGAAATAAAGGAGTGCAAGAGCCCTTATTCTCCGTGTGTTCACCATGGTTGAATGAATGAATGAATAAATGAATACTGAAACCGCTAAAAATTTTGGAGGAAATGTAGAGACAACATTCATTCATTCATTTATTTTATTTTCGGCTTAGTCCCTTTATTAATCTGGGGTCGCCACAGCGAAATGAACCACCAACTTATCCAGCATTTGTTTTACACAGCAGATGCCCTTCCAGCTACAACCCATCTCTGGGAAACATCCATACACACTCATTCACACTCATACCCTATGGACAATTTAGCCTAACCAATTGACCCATGTGTTTGGACTTGTGGGGGAAACCGGAGCACCCGGAGGAAACTCACGCGACCAAAGAGAGAACATGCAAACTCCACACAGAAACACCAACTGACCCTGCCGGGGCTCAAACCAGCGACCTTCTTGCTGTGAGGCGAACATGCTACTCACTACACCATGGTGGCGCCCTAGTGACAACATAAAAAATTATATTTTAATATAGACGTTTTTCTGATTTAAAAAAAAAGAAAGAAAAGAAAGAAAAGAAAATCCTATTTGTCATCTCACGCGCACGGACCTGCTTGGACAACACTGAAATACATCACTTCTGGTCGCATACGGTCTAGTCGCAGGAGTTCAAATATTTCAACGGATCCGCAGCTCAAATCGGATCCGAATTTTCCGCATACGGAGATGATCGGAACTCCGGACTACTCTCCATTGGAATGACTTCCGGTCTGTCGCATGTCCTTTGTCGTGTGCAGTGGAAAGGCTGCTTTACCCCCCAAAAAAGTAACTAGTTGCATTACTTAGTTACTTTTTATGGAAAGTAATGCGTTACATTACTTTTGCCTTATGCTGCGTCCCAATTCGCATACTTATACGATATAAAGTCACTAGTGGCTCGTGGGTATTTTATAAGGTTTAGCCTATTTATATGTGTATAAACAGCACCTAAATAGGTATTTTGAGTATTCTATAAACGGTTATTTTCCATGCGACATCTTAATATAACTAATTTGTATTTAGAACGGATAACCTTTTATATATATATATATATATATATATATATATATAGTACTGCTTCAGTGAACTTGAACAAGTATACTAAAAACCATTCATTTTCACAAATTTTATTAGTCATTTTTTATGTCAAAGGGCGCTTTAATTGCTTTGAAATTAAGTAAAATCTCTGTAGTCTATAAAAATATGTTCTACAGTATATATTGTTTATTTGAAATCCGAATTTTCCATATACGGAGATGATCGGAACTCCGGACTACTCTCCATTGGAATGACTTCCGGTCTGTCGCATGTCCTTTGTCGTGTGCAGTGGAAAGGCTACTTTACTCCCCAAAAAAGTAACTAGTTGCATTACTTAGTTACTTTTTATGGAAACTAATGCGTTACATTACTTTTGCCTTATGCTGTGTCCCAATTCGCATACTTATACAACGCCCGAAAAGTATGTACTTTATTTGTGAAGGAAAAATATATACTTTTGAGTGTCTAACAAGAGTATGCAAGCTTTGGGACACACTACATCCTCGTTAACAGATGTTTGTGTTGCTTAGTTAAGAGTCCTGTCAATCATCCACATTTCTGTCATATTTAATTTCCTATATTGGAGAAGCAGCAGCAGCAGGAGCAGGTTAATCTCCCGTTCACGAGTCTGTCACGCAGAGAAATCTCCTCAGGTGTTTGGATAATTCTGCATTCCGACGTTAATGTCCAAACACGTCTTTATATAAGGTCAGTAGTGTTGTTGCAGATGAAATATAACACAGACAACGCCATTTAAATATTCTCCAGTGGGCTAGATATTAACATAGTCATACAAACATCTTTACCGAAGCCTCTCTGCTTGACGGTTGGTCTCGTGCATCGATCATGTTTGTAGTTTGTTTACACTTTTCATCCGGTTTTGTAGTTCTAATCGAATTCACGTCCAACGCACAATGCACTGTGGGTAATATCAGCGGTTAGAGTATGGACGCTTCTACGCTTCACATTTTGACCGGAAATAGTCAACAATCCCAGAACCTTTGACATACTCTTTAATACTTGTCAACATTGGGATGTGAAAATAAGGGATATGCCCCCCAAAAAAATTCCCAAATGGCTAAATATGCTCTTGTGGAGCTGTTTCATTGTAAATAAACTGTTAAACGGTCAGTAATATGTTTTATTATTATTATTTTAAAAATAAATAATAAATAGTGTACATTAGCAGCTAATAAATTAGCAAAACCTTCCAGTTTATTACAATTAATAGCTATTCTCATAAATTTATAATAGCAAATCTCATACATTTTGACTGTATAAATTACACAAAAGAGCAACAAATGAATGTCATTTATTTGGATTTTTCGTTTGATTACATTAAATAACAGAGGTGTCACTTTAAAAATATATGCACCTAACGTTTTAATCAAAGCATTGCTTTCCTAATTTTTAAGCTCATTTAGGGAAAAATTAGCTGTGTTTGGGAAAAAACCCCACTAAAATCGACATCTTTAGATGTTATTATTATTATATTGTGTATATGTCTGTATTCAAACATGCACACAAAACCCAGACTTTCACTCCGCTTCAAGTCACGTGTACAGAATCCGTTTGGGAAACAGCGTCTGTTTCTCACTATGGAGCGCGTCTGACAGTCACGCACCGCTTTATGACTGTTTTGAGGACTGCACAGGAGGAGCGACGGCACCTGTAATGAAAAGGAAAGGGAATCCCGTCGTTTTTATATGTATTTCAAAGTGTTTCATGCCCAAATAAAACGAAAGCACAGACAGATTCCAACAGATTTAAGAGCAAGGGGCGCCCCTGGTGGTTCGGCGGTATGGGTTGCGTATAGGGAGGATCGGCTCTTTAATGTTATTGACACCCGTCGGAGAATGACTGAAAATACGGGAGAAATACGGGAAAACACCTTTACGGGATGATAGTGGGATAGAGCTGTAAAATACAGGAGAATCCCGGGAAAAACGGGAGGGTTGACAGGTATACTCATTTCAACATACTACAATTTGGGACATACTAATTCTGCTTTCACATACTATTTAGGACGGATAGTATGCGGATTGGGACGCATTACTTTTTCATACCTGCCTGAGGCTGGATCTCTTTCAGAACTTGCAGGGTGTTTTTTTAAATAGAGGAGCTCTGCATTTAACTCCAAAAAATCTGTCATTACCAATGTGAAGAAAAATAGTCATTTAGTGTTTTTGAACCATACTATAGTACTTGAATTAATCTTTGTTGGGGTTCGACAGTCGCTATTTTAACACTACTACCATAGGAATATAAACAAATGACCAAATACTGTAGCTTTCTACAACTCTATGGTATATTATACTACAATACAAAACAGTTTACTATAGTGAAAACTGAAGTATACTACAGTATTTAATATTTTACACGTGTTTTTTTTATTGAAAGATGTTAATATTACATTCTGCTGTAACATTCCTTTATTATAGCATTTCCAAATGCTATAATATGTACTGTAGTGTTTTTCCATGGGTGCCTACTTTAAAGGTGTTTGAGCAGTACTGCAGGTTTAATGCGGTATTACACGGTTGCGAGACAAAAGTGGTATCAATGAAAGTGCAGGAGCCCAAACAAAGCACTGGAGACAGATTAGCAGATTAGTGCTGAAGGAAGCAAAGCTACCGAGTGAGTCTGTGACGCTCTGAAGGTAAATGATTTGTCCTCAGCGTGGCTTTGTTTGTTAATAGTTTCAATGGTGTCAGCTTCTGCAGACATGTTTGCACAGGACACTTTGAAGGGGGATCTTTGATTTTTCAGGATCGAGTGGTTTCTTTGTTGATTTAAAACAGTTGTGTTTAAAAAAAGGACGGGTTTTGTTGCTAAAAGGGATACAGCTCCGGTCGGAAGTTAAAGAGAATTATCATTTATTAAGCTACTTGGCCAACATTGTGTTTTATTGGCGTCAAACCCTGTCTTAACCATATATATGCAATCACAGTAATGTAAAAACAATAATAATTGTTGTACAGTTGTTGTATTGTTGTAATAATATAAGTCAGTGGTTCTCAAACTTTTTTCACTGAGTACCACCTCAGAAAAAAATTGTCCCTCCAAGTACCACCATAATAACTGGTATTCAAGTACAGTAGCATAGCAGGCCTATTTAAGCAGCTACAGCTCTGCGCAGTTCGAAAACGTGGCAGATTAATTCTTCTTATTAAGCATTTTTTTTATCGTCAGCCACTTTAAACATAATAAATAGTTTGAATATTAACAGTGCACTGTGCTTACAGGTCAGAAATTTTAAAAAATGTCAATGTTTAAATTAAAATGTGCTTTTAAAGGTTAAATACAAATGGCACTGTGCTTAAAAAGTAAAAAGAAAACTGCTGTACTTAAATGTAAAGTAGTATCATATAGTAGCCTATTCATAAAAACTAGAAATGTTCCTTGGTCCTCATAAACATAGGCTATTTGTCATCATATTCATGTACATATTCATCATATTCATAACTCTTTTTGCTCAATTTTTAAATAAACAAATAAGTCACATATACATGCAAGATATATCTTTGAAATCAAAACATTAACTTGTGTTTTTAAATATGAATTGGATTCACATGCTTAAATTACAAATTAGATCTGCTTGCTGCGCATTAGAGTAGGCTTTGTGTGTCCGAAAAGGAAGTGATTAAATCATACCTGTCAACACTGCGATATAGAAAAACGGGATATGCCCCAACAACCCTTACAAATATGGAAAGGAAGTTTGCTTCAAATGATAGAATACATAACAAACATTAGAAAATTGATAATAAAATAAAAGGTTTAGCCTATTAAAATCAATTTTCTGATCACATCTGTGATATCGTACGTGTCAAAGAGTTAAGTGTGATCTTTTTTCTTTTTTTTTTACTTGAATTATTCAGCAATTCCTCCGCGTACCACTAGAAGGAAGCCTGCGTACCACTAGTGGTACGTGTACCACAGTTTGAGAACCACTGGTATAAATAATTAGCGGCTGAAGTGTTAGACTTTACTTTAAAAAGGTGGATATCGCGAGTCACATGATTTGGACAGTCCTTGCAAAGTCGAAACAGTTGTTTATGTGGAAAATTTGCTAGTTTGACTGAATAAATTCGGCGCCACGGTGGCCTAGTGGGTAGCACGTTCGCCTAACAGCAAGAAGGTCGCTGGTTCGATCCCCGGCTGGGCCAGTTGGCATTTCTGTGTGGAGTTTGCATGTTCTCCCCGTGGTTGCGTGGGTTTCCTCCGGGTGCTCCGGTTTCCCCCACAGTCCAAAGACATGCGGTACAGGTGAATTGGGTAAACTAAATTGTCCGTAATGTATGTGTGTGAATGACAATGTGTGGATGTGTTTCCCAGAGATGGGTTGTGGCTGGAAGGGCATCCGCTGCGTAAAACAAGTGCTGGATAAGTAGGCGGTTCATTCCGCTGTGGCGACCCCGGATTAATAAAGGGACTAAGCCGAAAAGAAAATGAATGAATGACTGAATAAATTCGTTGTTTTCCTACCTTTATAGTCCGAACGGTCAGGATAACAGTTGGTAAAATTAAAATGCTTCCCGTTATTAAATACACGGGCTGAATTCATCCAATCAGTGACACGCACACCTCAGGCGTAATGTACAGCGTGAAGCTGAAGTATATGAATAAAATATGATTTACTACAATTTTGTCCTCTATTTACTCGGACTCAATTCATAAACATTTATTAATTTACTTCTTTTAGTGAACACAAAGTTAAGATATTTTGATGAATGTTGGAAAGAAGTAGCTGTTAGCTAGATGCGAATTAATTAATGCGCAAAACATGAATATTGCATAAAAGAGGTGCGAATAGAGCAGCGTTTCCATCCAATGAGTCGAGAGAACAAAATCGTCTGTTCTTGATTAACTGGTGCCAAATATCAACAGTTAAAACGGAATTTGCCACAGCTGCGTGAATCTTTTCTTCATTTAATAAATTACTTGCGCCTCAGAAGACACACAATGATCGCGTGGTGGTATTTGGCATTTCCATCAACCAATGTTTTATTCGCATATCTAAAGTGTGCATAAAAATAGGTTGATGGAAACATGGCCATTGACATTCCTACAGTAACAAGTACCGTGGAAGACTTGGCTGTTTTTTCCAGCATTCTTCAAAGTATCTTCCTTTGTGTTCAATAGAAGAAAGAAACTCAAACAGGTTTGGAACTTTTTTGGTTGAACTGTTAACCCTAAGTAAATTACGAGAACTTCGAGACATCTAGCAGGGGGGTGAGCTGGTTTAAGCTGGTTCTTGGCGGTCTTGAGCTGGTTTAAGCTGGTTCTTGCTACTTGTAAGCTGGTTCTTGGAGGTCATGTGATGGTTTAAGCTGGTTCATGGCAGTCATGAGCTGTTGCTGGTTCTTGCTGGCCGTGAGTTGATTCTTGCTAGCCAGGAGCTGGTTTAAACAGTTTTTTGCTGGTCATGAGCTGGTTTAAACTGATTCTTGGAGGTTATGAGCTAGTTTAAGTTGGTTCTTGCTACTTGTAAGCTGGTTCCTGGTGGTCATGAGCTGGTTTACGCTAGTTCTTGCTGGTCCTGAGTTAGTTTAAGCTGATTCTTGCTAGCCAGGGGCTGGTTTAAGCTGGTTCTTGCTGGTCCTGAGTTAGTTTAAGCTGATTCTTGCTAGCCAGGGGCTGGTTTAAACTGGTTCTTGCTGGTCTAAACTGGTTATTGCTAGTTGTAAGCTGGTCTAAACTGGTTCTTGCTGGTTTAAACTGGTTCTTGCTGGTTGTGAGCTGGTTTAAACTGGTTCTTGCTGGTTGTAAGCTAGTTTACACTGGTTATTGCGAGTTATGGGCTGATTTAAACTGGTTCTTGCTGGACATGAGCTGGTTTAAGGTGGTTCTGGCTGGTCAGAAGCTGGTTTAAGCTGGTTTTTGCTATTCAAGAGCTAGTTTAAGATGGTTCTTGCTGGTTGTAAACTAGTTTACACTGGTTCTTGCTGGTCAGGAGCTGATTTAAACTGGTTCTTGCTGGACGTGAGCTGGTTTAAGCTGGTTTTTGCTGGTCAGGAGTTGGTTTAAGCTGGTTTTTGCTATTCAAGAGCTAGTTTAATTCTGGTCATTCTGGTCTGGTCAGCTGGTCATTGCTGGTGTTGAACTGGTTCTTGCTGGTCAGAAGCTGGTTTAGGCTGGTTCTTTTTAGATTTTTGCTGGTCATGAGCTGGTTTTATATAGTTTGTGCTGGTCACAAGCTGGTTTAAGCTAGTTCACAAGGGTTATTGCTAGTCACGAGCTGGTTTAAACTAGTTCTTGTTGTTCATGAGCTAGTAAGCAGCTTTTTACTGGTCATGAGCTGGTTTAAGTTGGTTCTTGCTAGTCATGAGCTGGTTTAAAATGATTCATGAACTGGTTTAAACTGGTTCTTGCTAAATATTGCTGGTCTTTAGCTTGTTTAAACTGGTTCATGAGCTGATTTAAGCTGGTTTTTGCTATTCAAAAGCTGGTTTAAGATGGTTCTAGCTGGTCACTGCGGGTCGTGAACTGGTTTAAACTGGTTCTAGCTGGTTATTGCTGGTCAGGAGCTGGTTTAGACTGGTTCTTTCTGTTTTTTGCTGGTTATGAGCTGGTTTTATATGGTTTTGCTGGTCACGAGCTAGTTTAAGATGGTTCCTGAGGGTTATTGATAGTCATGAGCTGGTTTAAACTGGATCTTGTTAGTCATGAGCTGGTTTAAACTGGTTCATGAACTGGTTTAAACTGGTTCTTGCTTGTTTTTTGAGGTCATGATCTGGTTTTTGCTGGTTCTTGCTAGTCATGAGCTGGTTTTAAATGGTTCTTTGTGGCTATTGCTGGTCCTGAGCTGGTTTAAGCTGGTTCTGTACTGGTCATGAGCTGGTTTAAGCTGGCTTTTCTGGTCATGAGCTGGTTTAAGTTGGTTCTGTACTGGCCGTGAGCTGGTCAGGACCAGCTTAGGACCAGCACATGACCAGAACAGAACCAACTTAAAACAGCAGTCATATGTCAAAACTTCCTTATAGCAAATGCTTTTTTTCTTGTCAAATATTCATGTGTGTAGCTGCTTATTCGTAATTCTTCTCAAAGCTGTTGGTTTGCCGCATGGCTTAAAATGCTTTAATAAAAATGTACCGGAATTTTCAGGCAAAGTAATGGAAAAAATACTTTCAGAACCAGTGTTATGTTGCAAAACTGATTGGACACTAATGCACATAATGAAGGTCTTGCCCAAAAGAAAGAAACACTGGGTTATTTTTGCCAAGGATGTGAAAGGAAACAACACAATGGTTTGTTTAATTGGGAAAAAGGATTAAAATCACCAAGTTAGAATAAGAAACTCAAATTTACCTATGCAAACTAGTCTTTTCCACACAGGGTTAGCATTGGTAATGAAGTTGACCTTTTAACATGACCTCTCTGGCAATCTGTTTTGCCACGGTGCTTTGCAAGCCAATGGTCCTCACAGGAAAAAAAAAAGCAGATTTTAGACGAGACAGACCCAATTCAGTGCATTAAACAGCGGATTAGAGAGTCACATACTATAAAAGACTCTCACACATCCCAAGACCCTGCAGTTAAGCGTTTCTGAATGGGATGTAGAGAATCACACACAAAGCTTCACACGTCACTTTTGGATCCGTCTAGGGGTTGTCTGACGTAACGAACCACAAATCTGTAGAACACCGAATAATGAACCATATAAAAACAATACAATGGCTTTCACGCAGGGTTAAGTGATTGTATATCAAAAAATTAGCAGTGACACGACATTATTCTTGTGCAGAATCTTTCAAAACTCTGTTTCGGTGTGAAAGAATCCTGTTAATACCCCCAAAACATTGCAGAATTCAGTAAATGCATCCAACCAAAACTGATGTGAGTTCCTGGAAGATGGTGACGTTAAGGGAGGGATTGTTAAAACTAACACACTACTGCAAAAAACTGCTGTTCTTACTTGGAGTTTTGTCTCGTTCCAGTCAAAACATCTAAACATTCTTAAATCAATAAGCATTTTCCAAACAAGCAGTACTATTGTCTTGTTTTCAGAATAGGTCAGAATTTTTAGTTAAACAAAAGCTAAATAATCTGCCAGTGGTGTATGCAAAATAATCTTGATGGCATTTGAACGATGATATTTTGCTTGTTTTAAGGGAAAGGTGACTTAATTTTTATGTGTTATTTCTGAAAACAAGACAATATTGTCTAGAAAATGCTTTTTGGTTTAAGAATTTTTGGATATTTAGACTAGAAACGAGACATAAACTCTATATTTGTTGCGGTGCAGACCGAGTAAAATGCAAAATTGTTGTATTTTTCGAGTTTGTGGGAATGAAACAGACCAAAGTTAAAAAATAGTCCTGTTTTTGGTTTGAAATAGGAATATTTTGCTTACTTAGATTTAGTCTCGTTTCTAGTCTAAATATCTAAAAACTGTAAAAATAAGAAGCATTTTCTAGAAAAGTAGACATTTTTGAGCTGTTTTCAGAAATAATGAGTCAAAATGAAGAGAGTTTTACCTTAAAACAAGCTAAATAATCCTGTTTTTGGTTTGAAATAGGAATATTTTGCTTGTTTTAATGAAAAACTCACTTCATTTTGACTCATTATTTCTGAAAATACGACAAAATGATGAAGAAAATGCATCTTGATTTAAGAATTTATGATATTTAGACTAGAAACGAGACACAAACTCTATATTTGTTGCGGTGCAGACTGAGTAAAATGTAAAATTGTTGTATTTTTCGAGTTTGTGGGGATGAAACAGACCAAAGTTAAAGACGAGAGCTTCGTGAAATATTCCTATTTCAAACCAAAACTGATTATTTAGCTTGTTTTAAGGTAAAACTCACTTTATTTTGACTCATTATTTCTGAAAACAGCTCAAAAATGTCTACTTTTATAATAAATGCTGCTTATTTTTTCAGTTTTTAGATATTTAGACTAGAAACGAGTCTAAATTCTTCTCACGGTGTTTGACATGTACTGTAAATATTATTATGGTAAGAATGTAGGGCT
>CAIGQQ010038027.1:1859872-1867372 GCA_903798035.1 Danio albolineatus | reverse complement strand
ACTATTCAATACTATTCTGAAATTATATTATTAGAGGGAAAGTCCGAATGTGTAAAAATAAAACCAACTATACCTCAATTTAGTTATGATCCTGATTAACTTGTTCCCGTATGATTTGTGTCGTCCACTTTGTGTTGCTCAGACTAAGTCTCTAAATACTCTTTGAAAGGTAGTACAGTATGTAATGGACTACAACAATCAACTAAATATAATTCAGATAACTCGTGGTATGACAATATTTACATCACTATTAAAAGTATTAGTTTTTTACAGACGCTGCAGGACACATTTCTCACTAAATAGAGGTAAAGTTGGTTTTATATTCGCACATTCGCTCAATGATTACTTGTAGCAAGCTCCCTATATTGTTTACCATGGTACTTTGAATATTGGGTCTGAAATTACATGCAAAAATGACTAAATAACAACACTAGCACTATTTATCTGACTGTAAACAATGTTGTACTCTGATAGTCGTTGGCTGCTAATAGGATTTCACTATTTAGTATGTGCAATACTTTTCTGAAATTATATTATTAGGGGAAAGTCTGAATGTGTTAATATAAAACCAACTATACCTCAATTTAGTTATGATCCTAAATATTATTGTGAAGGTCACCTCGGTTTTGTGTCGTCCACTTTGTGTTGATCAGACAAAGTCTTTAAATACCCTTTGATAGGTAGTACAGTATGTAATGGATTACAACAATCAACTGATAATAATTCAGACAACTCGTAGTATGACAATATTTACAGTACTATTAAAAGTATTAACTGTTAATGCTGTATTTGTCCACTTCTTTTTTTTTAAATACTTTAATTATAGGATTTTTAAAAATAAATTTGCACAAAACAGAAAACAAGCAGTCAACAACAACAACAAAGCAAATATACAAACAAACAAACATCCCCAACAGTAATTTTTTCGTTTGTGGCTTTAACAGAAGAGACACATCGCTAACAGTTTGCAAACATTAAAGTCCTCAAGCGTCACGCAAATGCACAACAAGTGTATGAATGACAATGTGTTTCTTAAATCAAAAAGCATTTTATGGACAAGCAAATCATATTGTCGTGTTTTCAGAAATAATGAGTCAAAATGAAGTGAGATTTTCCTTAAAACAAGCACAATAATCTACCAATGGGGTAAGCAAAGTCTTATTTCAAAGTTATTTTGCTTACCCTGATGGCTGTGTGTGTGTTTGTGTGTATGCATGCGTGTGTGTGTGCGCGTAAGATATTTTTAGTGGAAACTTAAATCCTGTAACCCCTGACTTCTTTAGTGTTTATAAATAAATTACAGTTTCTGTGGAATTATAAGACATAAACAAAAACAAAATCTTGTTGGCAGTATAAAAATGATTGTGTTTGTTGTGTATATATTGATTTATTTATTGATTTATAGGCCTGTCACGATATCTGTTTTTTGCCGTACGATATATTGCAATAAAATATATTGTGATGAACAATATTATTGTCATTTTAAGACCATTTTATGCCATTCATCATTATATAATTCCAGAATGACAATGTAATATCGTCACAACGCAAGTGCGCTCTTCCAAAGAACACATCCTATTTAATTTTTAAGAATATTTCATTGAATTATAGTCATTTTAACAGTTTAATAATGAAGCATTGGAGTCAGAATGTGAAAACGCTTATCCTAAATAAATACTAATAAATGTTAACACAAAAGTGCAGGGTAAAGAGTAACAGAGGCTGTGGTATCTGCTGCCAGATCTATTTTCAGTCGTCAGACACCAACATAAAAATATACTATAGTAATTTATAGTAAATACTATAGTGTTTTTAATAGGGGTGTGACAAGATCTCGTACGACGAGATCTTGCGAGATTAAATCGCGGCAAGATTTCTCGTCGAGGTGAAAAGTTGTCTCGTGAGTTGTGATGTTATGATGGAGCGTGAGGGTGAAATTTGCATTGACGATTGGATTTGATCCGCAAATCAAGTGTTTTGCACACACCTGGCAACCCAGGCTGGCCTCAGAGTTGCGCTTGTCACTCGGTTACGTCGGCGGGTGTGACGCAACCGCTTTTTTCACCAGAGTTCAGCAGGTGCCACATCCAACATGGGCTACAACTACAGCCTCACACAATATAGTTCATATCCATGCAATGAAACAGCACTTCATATATGCTGGAAGTCAGAATCGTTGTAAACCCAAACGGAATTAAGACGTGGAGTATTCCTATTGTAGTCGCATTATCGAAGTGCAGATATGTAAACGCCGTAATCAAACACTGTGAAGGACTTTTAGCCTCTTTTTGCGACAGGACCTACACACCTAGCGAATCAGTAAAGCACCACAGGCACAGACACACACACACACACACACACACACATCCCTAAGCGTCCTTACTTCATATCCACATGATGGCATCCAGTCGCTCAGAGTGAGTCACGGGGCCTGAATAACATCTTGCTAAATGAAAGTGAAACTCATTTCTTAAATTAAATAAATACTAAAAGTTATATATATATATTTGTTTAAGTTCAGTGTTTGGGAATAAGTTTGATTTATCATGTGAAGTTGTACAGGGGAGATGCCAGTCAGTAGAGTTTATAGCTAAATATTTAGCAGTGTTTGCATGTCTTTCATGACATCGAATTCATTTAAATAGAAATAAAGTACCATTCATTACAATGTTTTTGAAAAGTACCTAAATTGTTTTGTATTTTGTGATTATTTAAAAAAAATTGTAGTTGAATAAAAATCAATTTTCCATTCAAATATTAGCAAATATTTTGCTAATATGTAAAATTATATAAAAAAAGATTATTTTCCGTTCACATCGGCTATTAGCAAAATATTTAGCAGTGTTTGCATGTTCATTACTGTGTGTAATTCATTAAAATAGTATATATAAAATTGTAAAATAACATTCATTACAAGTCGATTTAAAGAAAGCAGCTAAATAGTTTTGCGTTTTATTTATTTTTATTTATTTATTTTTATTAATTAATTTTATTATATATTTTTTTTTGTTTTTTCCCCAGTTGAATAAAAGAATAAAAAAAGTAAATTAAATATTTTCCATTGATATATTTCATCATTGAAGATTTCTTAAAAGTAGTGTAAAAATCTCGTCTCGTTCTCGTGAACCCAATCTCGTATCTCATCTCGTCTCGTGGAGCAGGCATCTCGTCACACCCCTAGTTTTTAACCATACTGACACTGATGCCTCTAATAGTGATCGAGATGTCAGCTAAAATGCTTGAAATGGAAATGGTTAGAAATTACCAAAAATGATTGAGCTCATGTCCATGTGTTGTGCGATCAGTCCACATATTGATTATTGTGACAGGCTTATTTGTTTATTTATTTATTGATTGATTGGTTTTAAATGTTTGACTATCTTTGTGCCTGCAGTCCGTCAGAACTGTTTGAGGCTCGGTCCCGCAGCCATAAGATCCCGGTACGCGGCCAGAAAGAGTTCCTGCCCAGTGGCTCCGAGCAGCAGAGCCAACGACTGCAGCACAGCCTGGAGGAGCACTGGACACTGCTGGCCGAGGAGAGAGTCGAGAGACTGTGAGTTCAGGCCGGTTTATACTTCTGCGTCGAGTGATCGCTGTGACCCATGGCGTATGTCTTGCGTGCAGTCGTGCATCTATACTTCTGCATGCTGTTTTTGTTGCTCTGCAGTAACACTTCTGAAACACTAGCTGGCACTTCTGTGTCGAGTTTCTTCGCTGGTGTTTAGTTTTTTCTGAAAGCTACCTTAATGTACAAGTGGCTCAAACTCGCGGGAACCGGCAGACGTGTAATAACTTTAATCATGAGGTAAACGCAAAACAACAGTTTCCATCTGGAGCTCCTACACGGCACTTGTAAACACTCGCTCCATCGAGCTCACGGCTCTCAGCACCACCCACACTGGTCACAGATACCAAGCCGACCAATCACAGAGCTTGCACTATGTGTCGTTGCAATGTGTAATTACCTTTTTGTTAAGAAGTGCGTGTGAGCGTCAGCCACGACGAGGGCTATGTGACCATGCGAAGGCTGCGGCGGACCATACCTGTGTGCTTGACGCAGTACTGAAAATCATCCTTCAGGATTAAAACACACACACTCACACAAATCACACGATCAATTCAATTCAATTGAAATGAAATCGCGAATCAGCTGAAGCTGCACATCTTGTCAGGAAATCATGGCTCTGTGAGCAGCAGTAAATCTCAGAAAGCCAGAGGGTGCTCTTGTGCGGAAACTGTAAATATGCCACAAAAAAGAGACACCTATTTCACGCGGTCGCCATTTTAAAACACAAAAGCGAGGCTGCGGTGTGAAAACATCCTGAAGTATAGGATCAGCACTGTAAACATTGCAGCAACATGCTGTGTACTACAAACCTCCAGCTGCTGCCGCGATTTCACAATGCAGAAAGGGTGTAAACATCACTTTAATATCATTCTGTTGAGTTTAATTTAAACAATTAAAAGCATATTAGACATCAAACAATGTCACTTTAAGAGTAATACGCTTAATTGTCCTACTCGGCTTCATTTCATGGCAGCAGGTAAACACCGTGGGGGCTTCTCTGCTTCAGTCCACGTAACCAGGTGAGAGATAAAACACTGCAGTCCCCTGTAGCACACCCCTGTGTTGTCTGTAATAGTGTTGTCCCGGTACTGAAGTTTTAAAAACGTCAATTTCCCGCTAACATTTATACACCGCTGAGCGCGTTCATAAGCAGCTGATTTGCCAGAGCTCAACAGAAATGACTGTGATTGGCCGTGAAGGTCATCATTTAACCGCTCTTCACCGATTGCAAACACAGATAGACGGACACTGGAGCATTTTAAAGTCGTGAAGATCAGTCGACTCATTAAACGAATCGCTCGTCTGTTTTAGCACTCGGTAAACATCAGCAAAGTGCCGCAAGTGTGGTGAACTGATGATCGACACAGCCAATCACAGTCATTTCTGTTGAGCATGTGAACACAACAGCAAATCAGCGGTGTTTAACAACGCCATCAACAGTGCCTTAAATGTTAATGGGAAACTGAGTTTTTTTACATTTCAGAAGTGAAATTTTGTATGGTGACGAGTCTAATATAGCGAAAGAATCAGTTCGTTAACTTGAGTTTGATAAATTGCATCTAAAACGTGTGTTTGGGGAAGAAAACGTTAGCTAACTAGTGACGTTTCCCTTAACTAGGCTGAAAATGAGATCTGAGATCCCTTTTTATCTTCACTGTTCAGAACGGACCTTCGGGTCAGTCAGAAGGCGGTGAAAGTATAAATTTGTGTCACTTTCTCTTAGCTGATAAGATATACAGCCAGGTACACAACATTCCTGTGAGACTCAGGCGATACTTCCAGGTTTCTTCCCACCGCAGCCTCGATTTCACTTGAAATCAGTCGATCAAAGGGTGCGTCTCAATCTGCACGCTTGTTCAGTAGTGCTGTCTCCATCGGATATTTCTTCCAGTGAACGGAAATGTTTTCGCCAGTATCGATTTCAGTACCGATTAGTTCCAAACTCAATACTTTTGACAACACTACTACTCAATATTACAAACTTGCACAAAATAGGTGGATTTTAACACAGCTAATGAGGCTTGAGTTTAAACTGTTGGGTGAACTACCCCTTATAGAAGACGAGGAGAGCGTCATGATGTCTTCCTGTTTGCTTTTGTGTCCGTCAGAGGGAATCTGGTGAATGCAGTGTGGAGTCCTGAAGACAGACTGGTGGAGTTACAGTCACCGGCCGTGAGTCAAACATCCATCTGTTTACATGAGGGTGTGCCATATTTGCTGTTTAATATCCTAGTTGTTGTGTTAATGAAGTGCTGTGGGTGATATTAAGCTTGAGTATGTCAAAAGACCAACAAAATCACACCTTGAGTGTATTGACTGTGTGACCAGAATGTAGAATATCAGAATGGGTTGTTTACATTATGAAGGCAAAAACATCCCTTTATAGGTTTGTGTTTTTTATATCTTAATGATATATGATACTGTACAGGTAGCACTGTGGCATAGTGGTTAGCACTGTGACCTTACAGCAAGAAGGTCGCTGGTTCGAGTCCCGACTGGGTCAGTTGGCATTTCTGTGTGGATTTTTTTATCAGTGTCACATAGTTTCATAGTCGGCCTTGTTTTTTTGCAGGGCAAGTTTTGGCAGACGATGGGTTTTTCAGAAAGAGGCAAGCAGTATCTGCAACCTGAAGAGGCTCTCTACCTCATGGAATGTGTGAGTGTTTATTTTTATAGTCATATTATTTATATCACCTGAGTCATTAGTATAATTGAGGCATATTATATTATATATTATATATAAAAGTATTTTTATGTTAAGAAGCGACTGAAATGATAAATCATAATGATAAGGCTTAATCTCAGTAGCTGTTCATGGTCAAGGTTCGTTCACATCACACATTGAAGTGAATCTTTAAAGGAACACTCCTTTTTTTGTAGGAAACAGGTGACACTGTTCAGTTTTACCATTGTTGAATCCATTCTGCCAATCTCCGGGTCTCGCAGAATCACTTTTAGCTTAGCTTAGCATAAATCATTGTAATGGATTAGACCATTAGCATAGTCCAAGAGTTTCCAACCACCCGGTTGCGGCTCAGTACTGGGGTGTGGCAAAATTACTCTATATGACATCCCATGTTTTTGTGAGTTTCCACTTTAAGAGCTATTATCCATATCTAGTCATTCATCATTGAATTTCTGTAATTTATATCAATTTACTTTCGACAATATTAGGTGGCAAATATTTAAAATGTAGCTAATTAGGTTGTGAGTTAATTACTATTTTTTTCCAGTGGTAACTAGGGGACTAAATCTTGTTTTGACACATTTTAGGAAAATGCTTTGAAAGTTTAAAAAAATTAAACAATACTCTCAAAATGGACTCCCCTTTCGTTATGTTGGGGGCTGTTTTTGCCCCATTGACTTCCATTATAATCACTTTTTTTTTTTGCAAAGCCATGACAGCATATAATCATGCATCATGAACAATACACTAGGGTTAATTTTACATAGAAATATATCCTATTTGCATTTTCTTCCTGATTTAGGGCAATGTGCAGGTGTTTTACCGGGACCTTCCTCTGTCCATTCAGGACGCATACGAGCGGTTTCTGTCCTCTGACACTGTGACTCTTCATCAGTATCAGGTTTGTTTCAGGTGTCGTCTGAAGGAGAAAACACTCCTCTTAAAGATTTCTAAGGTATGTTATTCCCAAGATAACAACCACTAAATAACACAGACTCATCCAGGAACTGAGAATCACCTTAACTGTCTGTGAATACGTTCACGTCTATATACTTACGTTCACATTTATATGTATTCTTTTGTCTGTCACGTCACTTTTTTGACTGTTTGGCGCCATCTTGTGTCTGAATAATGCACTGCTGATGGAGTATACACTAACCTGCACATTATTCAGACACTAGATGGCGCCAAACGGTCATAAACACAAAGCAGACAGAAACAGCTGATGGAGTATACACTAACCTGC
>CAIGQQ010038027.1:1803636-1818271 GCA_903798035.1 Danio albolineatus | reverse complement strand
TGTAGTTTTCTAGTTGCTATGGTAACACAAGAACTACAGTAATATAAACAAATTGCTCAATATTGTAGTTTTTTTACAGTTGCTACTGTAACACAAGAACTACAGTAGTATAAACAAATCACTCAATATTGTAGTTTTCTAGTTCCTATAGTAACATAAGAACTATACTAATATAATCAAATCACGCAATACTGTATGTTCTACAGTTGCTATGGTAACACAATAACTATAATAATATAAACAAATCACTCACTACTGTAGTTTTCTACAGTTGCTACGGCAACACAAGAACTATAATAATATAGACAAATTACTCAAGACTGTAGTTGCTATGGTAACAGAAGAACTATAGTTAAATAATCAAATCCCTTAAGACTAGTTCTACAGTTGCCATGGCAACACAATATATATAGTAATATAATCAAACCACTCAAGACTGTAGTTTTCTACAGTTGCTACGGTAACAAAAACTGTAACACAAGAACTATAGTAATATAGACAAATCTTCTATACTGTAGTTGCTATGGTAACACAAGACCTATAGTAATATAAACAAATCACTCAATACTATAGTTTTCTACAGTTGCTACGGTAACAAGAATTATAGTAATACAGAGAAATCACTCAATACTGTAGTTTTCTACAGTTGCTGCGGTGACACAAGAACTATGGTATTATAAAATCACTCAATACTATAGTTTTCTACAGTTACTACGGTAACTCAAGAGCTATAGTAATATAAACAAATCTCCTATATTGTAGTTGCTATGGTAACACAAGAACTATAGTAATATAGATAATTTACTCAATACTGTAGTTTTCTACTGTTGCTATGGTAACACAAGAACTTTGTTATAAATTCACTCAATCCTGTAGTTTTCTACAGTTGCTACTGTAACACAAGAACTATAGTAATATAGACAATTCGCTCATATTGTAGTTGCTATGGTAACAAGAACTACAGTAATATAGACAAATCACTCATATTGTAGTTTTCTACAGTTACTACGGTAACTCAAGAACTATAATAATATAGACAAATCACGCATACTGTAGTTGCTATGGTAACGCAAGAACTATAGTAAAATAAACAAATCATTCAGTACTGTAGTTTTCTACAGTTACTACGGTAACTCAAGAACTATAGTAATATGAACAAATCTCCTATACTGTAGTTGCTATGGTAACGCAAGAACTATAGTAATATAAACAAATAACTTAGTACTGTAGTTTTCTACAGTTACTATGGTACCTCAACTATAGTAATATAAATAAATCTCCTATATTGTAGTTGCTATGGTAAAACAAGAACTACAGTAATATAGAGAAATAACTCATACTGTAGTTTCCAACAACTACAAGGTATATTATACTACAATACACCACAGTTTACTGTAGTAAAAACTGAAGTATACTACAGTACTTATTACAGTTTATCAGTTTGACCACTATAGTTGTACTACAGTAAGCCATAGTATTAATTACCACAGTGTTGTGAATATTATAATATATAGAGTATAATACACTTTACTATTGTATTGTTACAAAACACTAGTATTTACTTGAAATCACTATAGTATTTGTGTGTAGAGCTCACCCTCTGCTACAGACGAGCTGGAGGGCTTCGATGTGTCCGTGATAGGCCGCCCAGAGAGTGGGTGTCATGCCGTCCTCATCCGGGGTGTTCAGGTCTTTTCTGGTGCCTTCTTTCAAAAGATCCAAATAGCCGTCGATGGCTGCTTTGTGGTACCGCGACATGGCTGTAATCGCTGCTTCTCTTCTCCAGCGGGTAAAACTGTGTGTGGTGAACGATTACAGGACCATCATCATGGACATCTCCTGCTCTGTGTGTGTGTGTCCTGAGGGAGGAGAAACTCTGCTCACACTGAAGGGACACGACAGCATTATCTGTGTCGTAAACTAAAGTCCAGAGTGAGCTGTAATCACTCACCTGATAGTTTGCTCCAATTACTCCTTGATATATACAGTTGACGTCAAAATTATTAGCTGTCCTGTGATTTTGTCAAAAACAAATATTATAATATAATATATTGATAATAATAATATTGACCTAATTGATATCTAATAATATTGATATCTAATAATATTGACCTTAAATGTGTTTTTTTTCCGGCCTTTATTCTAGCCGAAATAAAACAAATAAAACTTTCTCCAGAAGAAAAAATATTATAGGCAATACTGTGAGAAATTCCTGAATCTGTTCAACATCATCGGGGAAACATTTCGGAAATAAAAAGTCACAGGAGGGCGAATAATTCTGACCTCAACTGTATATGAAATCAGGCAGAAATTAATATCAACCTCTGCATAAACAAAGGACTTTTAATAAAGTGCATTGCTGTATTTTCACTTAAGAGAAATCACAGGAAGAGCAGAGTGATATGACATGATGCATAAACATGCATTAAACTCTTATATTCGACAGTCTACATGTGTTTGTTGCCTCATTACAAACATGTGACAAATGTCACAATATACACGTTAAACTACACTCATTAGCCACTTTATTAGGCCACTTACTAGTACTGGGTCGGACCCTCTCTTGCCTACAGAACTGCCTTAATCCTTCGTGGCAGAGATTCAACAAGCTACTGGAAATATTCCTCATAGATTTTGCTCCATATTGTCATGATAGCATCACGCAGTTGCTGCAGATTTGTCGGCTGCACATCCATGATGCCAATCTCCCGTTCCACCACATCCCAAAGGTGCTCTATTGCAGTGGTTCTCAACTGGTTTGGCCACGGGACCCACATTTTTACATGGTCATCAAGCCGCGACCCAAATATTTAGGAACTATAATTTTAGGAATTATAATTAATTATGTATTTCTTTGTTAACATACACAAGTAGTGACAGATAAATCATAATAAAATCACCAAGACTTACAAATAAACAATATTTTATTGCTGTCATTTCACAAATTATAGAAATATTACAAAGTAAAAATGACAAATACTGTAAACTGCGGTTAGGGTAAAGAAATGTTTAATTCTCATGAACTAAACTGAACTGTTGTCGCACGCGCATTTCAAAATAAAAGTCCGGTATAAGCAAAAGGTTTTTTTTTTACCACACACTCCGCGACACACTCCCACTTTTGGGTCGCGACCCACCAGTTGAGAAACACTGCTCTATTGGATTGAGCTCTGGTGACTATGGAGGCCATTTGAGTACAGTGAACTCATTGTCATGTTCAAGAAACCATTCTGAGCGGGGGGGATGCACAATCATAAGCACCCCTCTCCCACCCTCTCTTCATTTCGCGTGATCATAATAGTGTAAGTATTTCTTCCCTATAGTAAAAAATAGTCAATAGACAATTGTATACAATTTATGTATAGTTGAGGCTCAAGAATTACATTCACTTACATTAATATATATATATATATATATATATATATATATATTAATGTGGGAGTAATGCGTATTATACAGTGATAGTATAATTATAATGCCACTTTATCAATTAATGCTATGGTATACTGTAGTATTAACTATAGTGATAAATACTGTAATATATAGTTTTATTACAGTAAACTGTGGTGCTACACTATTGCATACTTATTGTACCATAGTAACTAGCTATAATACCACAGATTAGTTCTTATAATTTGTAATATATTTTTGTTGTTAATGTCCACCTGAACCAGAAGCTGTGACCATTTTTTTTGTATCGTGATGCTGTTTCGAAACAGAATATTAAATGAGAAAACAAATCAATATGGTTAGTTTTGATTTCATGTGTACATGCACAGAAATGTTGAACACAAAACTAGCACTGTGAGTTAACCAAATCAATATGGCTAGTTTTGATGTCGTGTGTACTTTATTAGCATGCACAGATGAATTGTTCACCACAGAACTAGCATTGTGAGATAACCAAATCAATTAGCCTAGTTTTGATGTTGTGTGTACTTTGATAACATTCTCAGATGAATTGTTCACCACATATTTAGCAATGTGACCAAATCAACATGGTTTTAAATTCATGAGTAGGCCTACTTTAATAACATGCACAGAAGAACTGTTCACCACTAGCATGTGAGCTAATCAAATCAATATGACTAGTTTGTACTTCTTTATAGACCCTTTTCACACTTCCGCATTCGCGAAGCGGAAGTCGTCATAGTAGGGTAAACACAGCCATGGCGGTGGCTGGAGCGTATGCGTTTTCGCACTAAAGTTAACTCAAAGATTTGCGATAGATAGTTGTGATCATTTTTAAATTAAATTTTAATATTAATTGTCCATATAGAGAATTCTCTTTGGTTGACAAAGCTATTCGTGTAGCTTTGAGGAATTTAGTTAAAGGTGGTGCAATACTCTTCTGTAATACCTACACTGGTTGATTTGTTTATTGATAATTATTCATTTCTGGATATTAAATGTAACAACAAGGTCTTGACATCACTACTGACAAAATAATATTTTTCTTCTCCTGATAAAAGAAAAGTTTTATCTGAGAGATTTTCTAAAACAGACACTTTTGAAGTTAGAGAAAGATACCTGTCATTTCCCTTGTTACCTAAAATGAAAGAAGTACATTTCAAAACAATTAATGACCGTGTAATCCGTGTAATGAGTTTCTCAGAATAAGATTTGACACATTGTGAAATTTGGCATCTGTATGAAAAACAAAGAAATGGAATTTCTGTGTAATAATATGTTGGTTGTAGCAAAATGTTTTATTCACAAATGTAGATTTGTTCAATCAAGTTTCTCCAAATGATTTCAACATTTTATTCATTCATTCATTCATTTTCTTGTCGGCTTAGTCCCTTTATTTCAACATTTTATATAAATCCATAAAATAGGTAAAAACAGAAGGTGCCCCAAAGCTCTCTAAACTTCTGTCAGCTTATATGGACTGACCCCCCTGAGTATAGTGTATTTTCTTTTGTATTATTTAAGGTATATTTACGTTATTACTATTATTATTATTATTTTGTACCATTTTCTTAATTATGTGCTGCTTAGATATAATGTTATATATGTTTAACAATTGAAGTTGGAAATGCCTGTTTGTTATTTGTAGGTTAAATAAAATTAAAACTCAAAGATTTGCAGACCTTTACATTTGGAGATGACAAAGTTTACAAGTTCTTTACAAGGGATATCTGCACCAATACAAAGGTAAGGCAGTCAAATATGTTATTATTATTGCAAGGGCTATTCGTAAGCTAACTCCTTTGGGTTTTCATGGTGTAGTGTCTAACGTGGTGAATATGATGGTAAAAGCTAGAGCACAATGAGAATTGAGGCTGTATAAATGTTCAAAAAGAGAAAGTTCACAGTTCAGATGTTTGTTCTTAAGCTCCGTTTGTTTTTAAGCTGCATTTCTTTTTGCATACGTGTTTAATTACAGGAAAAAAAAACATGAATACTCATTTTACTTAAATACTTAAACACTTAAATACTCAATGTTCAAGGTCTAAGAAATTAGTTAAAACTTGAAATTAACATTGTGCTGCAACGGCAGCAAGAAAAATAAAACGGAGCTTGCAACAGAAAACTAAAGAACAAACATCTGAACTGTGAACTTAATTTATCTGTTTGAACATTTATACAACCTCACACATTGTGCTCTAGCTATTACCATAATACCCACTACATCAGACACTATACAGTACCATGAAACCCTAAAGGAGTTGGCTTACCAATAGCCCTTGCAATAATAATCACGTACTTGACTGCCTTACCTAAGTATTCGTGCAGATATCCCCTCGTAAAAAAAACGTATAACCTTTGTCAATCTTTGACTTAAAGGTCGATGAATTCATCTGGTCATGCCGGTCGACATCTCCAAATGTAAAGGTTGGCAAATCTTTGAGGTACATGCACAGATGAATTGTTCACCAACTAGCAATGTGAGCTAACCAAATCAATATGGCTAGGTGTTAATATGATGAATTGTTCACCACAGAGCTAGCAATGTGGGCTAACCAAACCAATATGGCTAGTTTTGACTTCATGTGTACTTTTCAAGGCTGTAATTTCGGACAGACATTTATATATTCAGCTTTCCTGACAGCAGTTTTTCTGCCTCCGGCCGCTAGGAGCACTTAACAGCAGCTGAGGCTCCGGAAACACCGGCTCAAAGATCAGCCACAGAAGCGACTGTTTTGAACGCGGAAGCTGGCATTGGCGTGATTTTGCAGTCGGCATCCAGCAGTAAACATGCTTTAAGACGTCAGTAATTAGCCAGTTTATTAAAATAAAGCCAGGACTGTTTATCGAGCAGATATGTCGGACAGCAGCGGCTCGGTCGGACTGTTTTCCTATGAAACACTGGTTCATGCAGTGGCAGGTGCGATGGTGAGCAGATCAGCTACTGTACATGATCGTGTATTACTGTCATTATGTTGTCAGTGTGTGATGTTTGTGTTGTTTCGTTGTGTTAAAGGGCAGTGTTACAGCAATGACAGTGTTTTTCCCTCTGGATACAGCCAGGATCAGACTTCAGGGTGAGATTTCTGTTGCTTAAACAGAAAGTTATTGTAGAAATGCAAGTTAATTTGGACAAAAATGACAATTCTGCCATCATTTATTTATCTCTGAGTTGTTCCAAGGGAGTTTGAGATTTTGTTTTGTTTTGTTGAACACAAAAGAAGATGTTTTGAAGAATGTTCAATAGAGTTTTTGCTTGACAGATTTAAACAAACTGTACAAAATACAATCGCTCTTGAAATAAACCGTCGATGATCTTATTTCCATTGCGTCCCTCGCTGTTAAAACAAAATATCAAATAGTGCAAACACCTTAGAGAAAACGGCAGCAGAACAATTGTAAATTTGAGGTTGAAATTTGTAATTTTTTTTTATTTGTTGTAAAACTATAGTTAATATTCATTTGGTTCTTGTTTAGCTGTTTGTGGTTCTGGAAGACATTTTTTTTAGCTTAATTACAGATACTTCACACACATATCTTAATACGCCAGATTGAAGTGAGCTTTTCCCGCAAAATAATCTATCAGTGGGGTGAATAAAATAACATCACTTATCGTTTAGAAGTAAGATAATTTAATTCTGGGATTCTCTGAACAAACACATTTGTTGTCGAGCGCATCAGAAATGAATAACCACCTCATGTGGAACTCTGAATCTGCGTCTCATTTCGGAGTCTGCTACTGCCCACCGTTGGTCACATTTCAGCCACGGACGCATGCTTTGAGAGCTTTTCTGACTGAATGAATAAAATACGCTGTTTTCCGCCTAGGCAACCCGGATGCTGAAATATAATTGGCTAAACTGGCAGTGGGCAGGGTAAAAAAAACAAAGACAGCCATTCAAAGCAGAATATCTGACTTTCAGATATACAAGAATGTTCACCTAGCATGTTTCTGAAATATCTGCAAGCATATTATTTTTATGCTTTAGAAGAGTCACAAACTTACATACAGCACCTTTAACTACTGCCAAGAAGTGACTGCTACTGTTTTGAAAGAAAAAGGAGTCCCTTGCATATAAACTGTGGCTTGGAGAAATTACCTCTATGTTAAATTTGAAGGGTATTAGGTACTGTTTGAAATGAAAACTCGAACAATTTGACAAAATTTGGCATCCTTTTATCTGTTACCTTGAAAAAAAATTGTGGAAAAACGCAGAATTTCTGTAATGTTTTAATATGCTTTGTCATCATACTCTATTGTTGAAACAGGTCTTTGTAAACTGTTGTTATGTGGGTGGGTTTTTATTCATTCATTTTCTTTTCGGCTTAGTCCCTTTTTTATCCGGGGTCGCCACAGCGAAATGAACCGCCAACTTATCCAGCATCTGTTTTACGCAGCAGATGCCCTTCCAGCTGCAACCCATCTCTGGGAAAGGTTTTTATTTATTATGATTTTCAGATTGGTTTTCCTTTTCTTTCTTTTTTTTTCTTTGCGTTGCTTATGATATATGTGGACAAAATATGTAAAACAGAGAATCCCTTTCTTTCTGAATCTGTCTACAATAAAAAAACTTATCTGACAAAAGAAATAAGTCAATTTTCCTTTTCCCGTTGACAGATTATTTAGCTTTTTTTAAGGGACTACTCACTTAATTTTGTTTCATTATTTCTGAAAACAAGACAATATGTTTTTCTTGTCTAGAAAATGTTTCTTAATTGAAGAATTTCTAGATACTTGGACTAGAAACAAAACAACTACAAGGAAGGAAAGCATTTTTAGCAGTGTGGTCATCTTGTGGTTCCACTATCCGTTTAGAAAATGTATGCGCTAAGTATTTAAACAAACTAGCATCTTGCTAAAACATTTTATTGGTCGATATAAACTGATAACTGATATATTCTTTTTATGTTATCATTTCACGATCTGTTGATCACATGAATATCAGCGTCTCCACCAAACTGTGTATATGTATGTTTAAAACATGCTTAAAGTGTGTCATTTTGGTTGCAGTGGATGAAAACCGTAAGTCTCAGTCCACCCCCATCATTCTGGCTGAGATCGCCAAGGAGGAGGGCGTGTGAGTCTCATACATTTAAACACAATTTAAATACACTTACCAGACACTTTATTATCGTTTTACACCTTCAATATAAGAGAAGTCACTCTTGTCATGTTCAAGAACACAGTCTGAGATGATTTGAGCTTTAGATTTTAGATTAAAGCATGTTCAGGGTCTCATAAATCACATTTTTCTTCTGTTGTGGTGCTCAGTTTGAACTCCATCAGATCTTCTTGACTAGAACTGTGGCGAAAAATCATTGGAGAAATCCATTCGCTTTTCATAATGCTTCGATATTTGTTGAATGGAATCTGAACTTAGGTTTGAACAGTAGATGGCGCTCTAGGCTAGTTTTGAACAGTGGATGGCGCTCTAGGCTAGTTTTGAACAGCAGATGGTGCTCTAGGCTAGTTTTGAACAGCAGATGGTGCTCTGGGCTAGTTTAAAACATGGCGCTCTAGGCAAGTTTTGAGCAGCAGATGGCGCTCTAGGCTTGTTTATAACAGCAGCTGGTGCTTTAGGCTAGTTTTGAACAACAGATGGTGCTCTAGGCTAGTTTATAACAGTAGAGGGCGCTCTAAGGTAGTTTTTAACAGTTGACGGTGCTCTAAGCTAGTTTTAACATTAGACGCCGCTCTAGGCTAGTTTTAACAGCAGAAGCCACTTTATGCTAGTTTTGAACAGCAGATGGCGCTCTAGGCTTGTTCATAACAGCAGCTGCTGCTCTAGGATAGTTTTTATCAGCAGATGGTGCTCTAGGCCTGTTTATAACAGCAGATGGCGCTCTAGGCTAGTTTATAACAGTAGATGGCGCTCTAGGCTAGAGTTTAACAGCAGATGGTGCTCTAGGCTAGTTTAAAACAGACGGCGCTCTAGGCTAATCTTTAACAGCAGATGGCGCTCTAGGCTAGTTTTGTACAGCAGATGGCGCTCTAGACTAGTTTTGAATAGCAGATGGCACTATAGGCTTGTTTATAACAGCAGATGGCCTCTAAGCTAGTTTTTACTGGCAGATGGCGCTCAAGGCTAGTTTTAATAGCAGACGCCGCTCTAGGGTTGTTTTTAACAGCAGATGGCGCTCTAGGCTAGTTTTAAACAGCAGATGGCGCTCTAGGCTAGTCTTTAACAGCAGATGGTGCTCTAGGCTAGTTTTGACCAGCAGATGGTGCTCTAGACTCATTTTGACCAGCAGATGGTGCTCTAGGCTAGTTTATAACAGCAGACGGCGTTCTAGGCTAGTTTTAACAGCAGACGGCGCTCTAGGCTAGTTTTGAACAGTTGACGGTGCTCTAGGCTAGTTTTAGCATTAGACGCCGCTCTAGGCTAGTTTTAACAGCAGACGGCGCTCTAGGGTAGTTTTGAACAGCAGACGGCGCTCTAGGGTAGTTTTGAACAGCAGACGGCGCTCTAGGGTAGTTTTGAACAGCAGACGGCGCTCTAGGCTAGTTTTTACCAGCAGATGGCGCTCTAGGCTAGTTTATAACAGCAGATGGTGTTCTAGGCTAGTTTTAACAGCAGATGGTGCTCTAGGCTAGTGTTTACCAGAAGATGGCGCTCTAGGCTAGTTTTAATAGCAGACGCCACTCTAGGGTTGTTTTTATTAGCAGATGGCGCTCTAGGCTAGTTTTAAACAGCAGACAGCGCTCTAGGCTAGTTTTTACCAGCAGATGGCACTCTAGGTTCGTTTTTGAACAGCAGACGGCGCTCTAGGCTAGTTTTTACCAGCAGATGGCGCTCTAGTCTAGTTTTAATAGCAGACGCCACTCTAGGGTTGTTTTTAACAGCAGATGGCGCTCTAGGCTAGTTTTAAACAGCAGATGGCGCTCTAGTTCTTAGCAGCAGAGTGCATGCGATCGGCTGATCAGGTATTTATATTAACATGCAGTCGTACAGGTGTATCTAATAAAATGTCCGGTTATTATGTTGCAAGGAACTCGTAATCAGATGTGCACACCACTGTACGGTGTATTTGACATGAATGTGATTTTAATCCTCCTCTGACTGCAGTAGATGAGCTGGTTGGGGTTCAATGTCTGCTCTTTGACTGTGTTTCAGATTGTCTCTGTATCGGGGCTGGTTCCCGGTCATTTCCAGCCTGTGCTGCTCTAACTTTGTCTACTTCTACACGTTCAACACGCTGAAGAGGGTGATGGTGACCGACCGCTCCAGACCCAGCACAGATCTGCTCATGGGCTTCATATCAGGTGCTCGTTTGGTTTATTTTTAAATACAAATTAGTTTGGGACTTACAAAATAAATGCAAAAAGTGTACATTTAATTTGCTAAAAAAGTATTATATATGCTGATGTCCTCTGTCTTTTCTCCAACAGGAGCGGTCAATGTTCTGCTAACAACACCAATGTGGGTGGTGAACACACGGCTGAAGCTCCAGGGCGCAAAGTTCAGGAATGAAGAGCTCCACCAGACCCACTACAAGGGCATATTTGGTCTGAAGCGCTCACACACTTATAGTCAGATGATCATAAACCCCAAACTAATAATCGGTTAACATTTACAGTCGGCTTACAGGGTTTTTACGGTCATGAAAAACCTGGAAAAGTCATGAAATTTTTCATGGAATAAGTTTTGGAAAAGTCATGGAAATTACTTTAAGAAATGTCTGTTTACTTAAATCTAGAAGTTAGTCCAGTGGTTCTCGAACTGTGGTACGTGTACCAGTAGTGGTACGCAGGCTTACTTCTAGTGGTACGCGGAGGAATCGCTGAATAATTAAAGTTAACGCTAAAGCTAACCCTATTCCAGCATGTGCTTTAAAGGGCCATGAAACACCAAAACACATTTTTTGGGCTGTTAACAGTCATATATGTGTCCCACGCTGCTATAAACACTATTAGGACACATATAATTGACTAAAAAGTGAAAATTGGTTGTTTTTGCGTTATTTCGAGCAAATTCGTTCTTCCGGTTTGAAACGAATTTTTGTGGCTGCGTCACGCCGTTGAGGTCTTTGCATATGGTCCAGCGTGTAGAGTGGACGTCTACCCGGAAGCGAACAAATTGACGTCAGTCAGCGTGCGGCATTAATTCATGACATGGCCTTTGTTCAAACCAATCAGAGCGCTCTATTGCGTATGACGCGGAGCTTCATCAATATGCATGAACTACATATACAGGAAGATGCGTTTACCTGTGACAAGTTTCAAACGGCAGAGAGACGCTACGTTTTGTCGCCAGCCGAGAGGATTGGTTCGTCGGTGTTGCGTTGATAAATGTGCCGCAACAAAGTATTTGTTTCCATTTCCCCAAGATGAGAGTAAAGCTCGCGTGTGGACCCAAGCAGTTGGAATAAAGTGGTGTATTACCACGCGTCATATATACGTTTGCAGAGAACATGTCACCTGATCGGTAAGTAGGCGTTTAGTGGTGTTTGTTTGTTGATGAAGATGGCAAAGTTAGTTGGTTTCGTCTGCAATACTCTTTCAGTGTTTAAAGACAGACCTTAGTCAAATGATTAGAACTGTTGCTGAGTTTACAGCACGTTAATATCACTACAGTATTATAGACTGAAGAATCCGTGTAAAGTGTAAACATCTTAATCAAACGATTACTGTCGTGTAGATTTTTCGCCGCATTTAGTGACAGATTAGTCTACACACACACGGCTTTCTGACGCTGCCTACCGAGTGCATCTAGTTACCGAGAAATGCAGGATTTATTTTCCTGAAATATGCCGTGCGTTTCAAATACTCCATTAAATCTGCACTCCTTCAGCAGTTACTAACATTTAATATCTGGTTTGTCACGGGGGACACGCAGGAAATGTTCCTGAATAAACGCTAAAGTGCCAAACTGCAGTTAAAGTCCACGAATTAATAATTTGGCAAATAATTAGATGACTGAAGTCCATGTGAACATAGTCCCTGTATTTCTCACCCTGCGTCTGTGTGTGTGTGTGTGTGTGCGTGTTTGAAAGTCAGCGCGTGCACAAATGGAAACTCCCATTTATATGCAAAACCTTCCCTCTTTCCCTCCCCCGACACTCCTACCTAAACCGAGCTGGACACACCCACTTTACTGAGCTTTTACAGACTGTAGGTGTGAAAACACCACGCTGAGACTGGGGGGTTTCGTGGCCCTTTAAGCAGCGGATGCTCTCACAGCTGCAACCCAGTACTGGGAAACACCTATACACTCCTCACATTCACAAACACACAAGGCCAATTTAGTTCATCAATTCTCCATAGCGCATGTGTTTGGACTGTGGGGGAAACCGGAGCACCCGGAGGAAACCCAACACGAGGAGAACATGCAAACTCCACACTGAAATGCCAACTGGCATAACCGGGACTCAAACCGGACACGTTCTTGCTGTGAGGCCACAGTGCTAACCACTTAGCCATTATGTTTGAAATTGTGTTGGAAAATAGTTGTTAAATATTTGAGAAATGATCACCTTCACAGGAGGGCGGAGTAATTTTGTCTTCAGTAAGAATGAGCGGAGCAGATCTGCGCTGTAGCACTGAACGAGTCCTGCTGATCTCTTATAGATGCCTTCTCTCAGATCATCGCTCATGAGGGAGTCGGGACGCTGTGGAATGGGACGCTGCCGTCTCTCGTGCTCGTCTTTAACCCTGCTGTGCAGTTCATGTTTTATGAGGCCATGAAGCGAAAAGCCGGACGCGGAGGACGAAAGGTGAGCGACCAAATGACGTTCATGCATTGATTTATTTAACCCTTAACTGTCGTCTTTCTGGACAGATCTCCTCGTTCGAGATCTTTCTCATCGGTGCCATCGCTAAAGCTATCGCAACAACTGCGACGTATCCCCTGCAGACGGTTCAGGCTATCCTCAGGGTAATGACCAGTGTATGATCATATTAAAGATGATATCCTGTATAACACATATGACGGGTGTTAACTCGTGTTGTGTTTTTCCCCTGCAGTTTGGCCAGTATAAATCAGATGATAAAGGTGGGCTGGTGGGCAGCCTGAGGAATGTGGTTTCTTTGCTAATGGACCGGATCAAGTAAGATTTTTCATCCCTTAACAGTCGAGATCAACACCTAGATAATAATTTTCTAAATGATCAGATTACTGTTTAGTCCTGTTGAAGTTTTAAATGTAGCCTAGAGCACCGTCTGCTGTAAAACACTAGCCTAGAGCGCCATCTGCTGTTAAAAACTAGCCTAGAGCGCCGTTTGCTGTTCAAAACTAGCCTAGAGTGTCGTCTGTTGTTAAAAACTAGCCTAGAGCGCCGCCTGCTGTTAAAAAACTAACCTAGAGCGCCGTTTGCTGTTCAGAACTAGCCTAGAGCGCCATCTGCCGTTAAACACTAGCCTAGAGCGCCGTCTGCTGTTAAACACTAGCCTAGAGCGCCGTCTGCTGTTAAACACTAGCCTAGAGCGCCGTCTGCTGTTCAAAACTAGCCTTGAGCGCCGTCTGCTGTTAAACACTAGCCTAGAGCGCCGTCTGCTGTCAAACACTAGCCTAGAGCGTCGTCTGTTGTTAAAATTTAGCCTAGATCGTCGTCTGTTGTTAAAAACTAGCCTAGAGCGTCGTCTGCTGGTCAAAACTAGCCTAGAGCAGCGTCTGCTGTTAAACACTAGCCTAGAGCGTCGTCTGCTGTTAAAAACTAGCCTTGAGCGCCGTCTGCTGTTATAAACTAGCCTAGAGCGTCGTCTGCTGTTATAAACTAGCCTAGAGCGTCGTCTGCTGTTAAAAACTAGCCTAGGGCCGCGTCTGCTGTTATAAACTAGCCTAGAGCGCCGTCTGCTGTTATAAACTAGCCTAGAGCGCCGTCTGCTGTTATAAACTAGCCTAGAGCGCCGTCTGCTGTTAAAAACTAAGCTAGAGCGCCATCTGCTGTTAAAAAACTAACCTAGAGCACCGTTTGCTGTTCAAAACTCGCCTAGAGCGCCGTCTGCTGTTTAACACTAGCCTCGAGCGCTGTCTGCTGTTAAACACTAGCCTAGAGCGCTGTCTGCTGTAAAACACTAGCCTAGAGCGCCGTCTGCTGTTTAACACTAGCCTAGAGCGCCGTCTGCTGTTAAAAAACTAACCTAGAGCGCCATTTGCTGTTCAGAACTAGCCTAGAGTGCCAACTGCCGTTAAACACTAGCCTAGAGCGCTGTCTGCTGTTAAACACTAGCCTAGAGTGCCGTCTGCTGTTAGAGCGCTGTCTGCTGTTAAACACTAGCCTAGAG
>CAIGQQ010038027.1:1778141-1794975 GCA_903798035.1 Danio albolineatus | reverse complement strand
TGTGTGTGTGTGTGTGTGTGTGTGTGTGTGTGTGTGTGTGTGTGTGTCAGTGGTCAGGTGAAGGACGGCTCGTCATGTCCTTTATGTACCAGTCAGGTATAAAAGTGTGTGTAGAGTCTCTGTGGAGGGTGTACGTCACGTCTCTGCATGGATCCCAGGAAAACAGATACACCAGTCTGAAACAACAACAGCACATCACATCTCTGTTTGTTTGTTTATTGCCACATTAGCAACTTATGGCATTTTCATAGAAAGATCAACACCAATATTTCCCCAGTTTCTGTTTAACGGAGAGAAGATTTCTAAACATACTAGTTTTAATAACTCATTTATAATCACTGATTTCTTCTCTCTTTGCCATGATGACAGCACATAATATTAGACTAGATATTCTTCAGGATACTAGTATTCAGCTTACAGTGACATTAAGGGTGCTTTCACATCTGTGGTTGGGTTCATTTGGTGCGGACCAAGGACAACAAGTGATGCACTGTAGCATTTTTCTGCCGTTTTTGGTCCTTTTCACACCACACACTGATTGCTTTGGTCTGAATCCAGTTGAAAAGAACCAAAATGCAGAAAAAATCCACAAAATCCACATCACTCATTGGCCAGATGTTACTGAATGCATTTCCTAAACTGCTTTTCGATTGGTCAGAATTAATATGTGGGAAAATGCCAATGGAGCTCCCGCAAGTAAACAAACCGGCAGACACAACATGCCGCTGTGCTGGCTGACTATCCCTGATCATTGTTTACTATATAGTTTATATACATCACTTTTATGCATGGAACGATAACCGTTTTCAGTGTATGCTGCTGTATGGAAACGTCAAGGTTTTCATACCGCCAAAATTTTCTGCAATACCGTTCCTTTCTGCAATACCGTTTCTAAGGTATGTGTAAGATTTTTTATTTACTTTTTTTTTTTTTTTGGTGTAAATTGTAAAGACATCTGTGTTTTTGAAACAAATGAAGACAGCAGAAGTCAATGATTCACTTGGAATATTTAGCCTGACATGTTTACTGCCCCAAAATATTTTTGCGGCTGGAAACCAATGTGTTAATGCATTGCAGTCGACGAAGGCATTAGGAGGAGGCGTGAATTAATTAGCTAAACTGCAACATAGTCATCTTACTGAAATATTACCAATTAACGATCCATCAGGTAACGTTTTCCCCCTCTTTCTCTCTGTGTTTAAAACTCCTAAATGACTGTGATGAATGTCAGGATAAGCTCAGCGGAGCGTCTCTGCTGCTACAGAGGTGCGATAGGAGTTTAAAACTGTCAGTAAAGTGCTGTCAACAAATATTTTTCCTCCACACCCCATAAGATGGATTAGACCAAAAAGGCGCAGTACTTTTTGCGGTTGGGTCTGTTTTAGTTCGGCTCATGTTCTCACCACAAGCGAACCGCTCCAGGGTTCGTTTGAAAGCGTAGCGAGACCACCTCTTCAAGTTGGTCTCTGTCCGCTTTTGGTGCGCACTAGTACTACACCTGCCCAAACACCTGCCCACCTGCACCAAGAAGAAAAAAACAAATCTAGTGCGATTCAACACAACTAATAAGGCAGTGTGAAAGCACCCTTAACCCTTTAAGACCTGCCATAGAACAATTCCGCCAGGGTATATCTTAGTATTTTTACATGCTGTGATGTCATTCTTTTGAGTATTTTCAAATGCCATATATCAATAAAATCCTTACATCCCCAACTTTAAATTTATGCATGTCATAAATCCACATTAACTAGTTAAATAGCTTAAAAGTGGAATAAACCACAAAAAAATTGAAAACCGCTTAGTTTTTATCTTAGTTTTTACTATATACAGAAATAACACAGATGTAAACCTCAAACTTGTCAATGTAAAAAACATGCATAAAACCCTTTGAAACTATATAAAACTGATTTGGACTAATTGCATCAATTCGTTTGTGAGATACACTTATTTTTATAAACAGTGTAGACAGAACAATTTGATTGATCAACAAAAACTCTCTACAAATTACCACAAATGAGGGGTGAGGAGGGTTCTGAGGGCTTCAGTGTTCAAAACGACATCATTGTAAGTAAAATAATAAGCACGATTCAGCAATACAGCAAAAAATGTAAATTTAAAGGTATAAAAGTTTGATGTTTTAGGCATAAAAGTGAAACGATAAGAGTAAAGCGCGTCATACTATCGGGATTATTCTGTGTTATGTTTATATTCATACTCAAAGCAATGCCTTGTTTATGAGCATATAATACTCAAAAGCAAAGCATTTATAAAGAATAAACTAGCATGTCTTGGAATGGATCTAATCCTTCACAAAAGTCAGCTTCGTCTTTACTGGAGCAGATGATGAGTCGGAGAACTCCTTGTCGTTTGACGCGAGTAATAACTCCAAAACATCGGACTATTTTTTTGTTTGTTGTGCGGTCACGACTCCATGCCAGTGAGTGTGTGTGTGTGTGTCTGATATTGTGCCTCTATGTGTAAATGTGGATGTGTGTGTGTTGTGTGCATGTGTGTGTGAAAGAAATTATGATGTTCTGACACGGATAAAGTGAAACCACTACGAGAAGAGCGCACGCACATACATAGAAAAGCGCGTGCACATTACATATATCAAACAGCGCGCTGAGTGACATCACCATGTGAGATAAACCTGATAGGTTCACAGTGCACATGAGGTAATTACGTCACATACATAGCAAACAATAACAACCTTTATAAAGCACATTTGCAAAGGCGTGCAATGTAATAAAGTGTGTTTTTTGTTGTAAACATTTTAGGCTATTTGTGTAAACTCATTAAAGAATGAAAACATTGCAGCAGGAGACTGTTTTGGGCTTGATCTGAAAGTATAACGTCTCTGATTTCATATGCAAAAAAGTTATTGCTCTACTTATATGCTTTCGGTTTTTAATGGCTTTTAAACAGCCGCACGCAAACCGGAGAACAGGCGCTCCCGTCAGTCTTAGAGGGTTAAAGGGTTAATAAGGGTAATTAGGGTAAAGTTAGGGTAATTAGGCAAGTCATTGTATAACAGTGGTTTGTTTTGGAGACAATCCAACACTAATATTACTTAAGGGGGCTAATAATAATGACCTTAAAATGGGTTTAAAACAATTAAAAACTGCTTTTATTCTAGCTGAAATAAAACTAATAAGACTTTCTCCAGAAGAAAAAGTATTAGAGGAAATACTGTGAGAAATTCCTGAATCTGTTCAACATTATTTGGGAAATAGTTTTTTTGGGGCGAATAGTTTTGAGTTAACATTGACACATTTTCAACTCCTCTTACCTAGGGTCATCCTCTTTGACGACAGATTTGACGAAGGTCAAGAAATCGCTGCAGAAATTCATACAGACTGTCGGCTTCCAGCAGTTATACTCGTTCTAGAGGGAAGAGAAAAGATTGATCCACATTTCTTTCCTATAATGACATCAAATGTTTTTCAGACAGCAGCACTTTAAGCCATCATCCGCATTAACCTGAAGCTGCGGCCGTTTTTTGTTTTGTTTTTTCTCATTGTGATGCAGTTCCTAGAGAAACGGAACTTTAAATGAGTAAACGGTGGGTGTGGCTTGTTTTTTCTACTGCGAGCTGATTGGATGTAGGCATTTCATCAGGATTTTATCAGGAAAGATCAGGGCTGCGTCAGAAACTGCCTGCTACTCAGTACGTACTGCATTTGAATTTAAACGTACTGTTCGGCCGTTAGAAAAGTACGTTCTATACAGTATGAATGTGAGAAGTATGAATAGAATTCGGACGTACTACATCCGCCATTTTGTCACGGTCACGTGACCTACCTGCGTCAGTTGCGTCGCTTCACTCCCATTCATGAATTCTCTCACAGGACATCATGGGATAGCGCAGCGTGCATGAGATGCACACTTAAGAATCTCACCGGAAGTAGTAAGTCATCTGGGTACTTCTCGCATACTGATTTTCCAATTCTATGAATTCGGACATACTACTCAGCTCGCATACTGATTTTAGCGTACTGTAAAGTATGGAAGTATGTGGTTTCGGACGCAGCCCAGGATTTCGGAAGAGTTATTACAACCTTACAGACTCCTCCTCCTGTTTGTGGTCAAAACTGACAATTAGAGGGGGCGTGGTTACGTATGTTAGCCACACCCAATACCTCAGACAGACCTAATCAGAGAATTGAACCGAAAACAAACAGGAAGTGCATTTTCAGATTTCAATTTTAAAGAGAAAACACTTTTATTTCCTCAATGACACACGCAGATGAATTGTTCACCACAAAGCTAGCGATGTGAGCGAACTAAATCAGTACGGTCAGTCTACCAACTACAACAACTGAAGATTTATCTCGTTTTAAGGTTATACAAGACAAACCTTGATCATTTGCGATATCTTCGAGGTTTGGAAGCTCTCCACGGACACCACTATCCCATCATGGTCTCGGAAGCCAGCGACGATCTGTGGCACTCCAGGAAGGAAGGACTGCGCCCACCATTTCAGCAGCTTGTACCTTACAGAGGAAAACATACAGTACAAGTTCAGTTTTATTTGGTAAAACACCATTTCTGAAGGTACAATGTTTATATTTAATGTAGTCTGAAGTGTGATGTTTGAGGAAATATTAGGGGTCACTAATACTATCATTAATTTGACTGTTACTTTAACATTTCTCCTCAAATGTCGTGAGAGAAAAACGGCTCTTAATAACATACAAACAGCATTAGAGTGATTTATCTTCATTGTTGGACACTTATCTTCATATAGTGCCGTTATTTTATGTGTAATTATGAAGATTATTGTTTTTGTTGGGCATTTTCGATAAATGGGACATCACAATATGACTATCTGTGTAGCAAATGCAGAAAGCACTGTGCTATATAAACCATGTATATCACTGCACTATATAAACGTTTGGTTTTCTGTTGCTGCTGCTTAATATTCTGCTCTATATTTTCAGCTTATGCATGAACCACAACGCCAACTCGCAACTGACACCTCTCGACTCGTTCACTGTCAATAAGACCTAAAAACCAATCCTGAGTGTCATTATATCTGAATAACTAAGCTTTCCATTGATGTTTGGTTCGTGAGAACAATATTTGGCTGAGATAAAAACTATTAGAACATTTAAAATATAAAATTGAGAAAACTTAAAAATTACAAATCAATAATTTTGATCCGAACAATATAATTTTACAATACTCTAACCAATCGGAGCAGAGTAAAGACATCTGACCAATCAGAGCAGAGAAGAACATCTAACCAATCAGAGTGGAGTAGAGAGATCTTACCAAAATAGAAACATCTGACCAATCAGAGAAGAGTAGAGACATCTGACCAATCAGAGCAGAGAACAACCGTCTAAGCAATCAGAGAAGAGCCATCTAACAATCAGAGCAGAGTAGAGACTTATGACCAATCAGAGAAGAGTAAAGCCATCTGACCAATCAGAGCAGAGAAGAGCATCTAACCAATCAGAGTGGAGTAGAGAGATCTGACCAAAGTAGAAACATCTGGCCAATCAGAGAAGAGTAGATACATCTGACCAATTAGAGCAGAGAAGAGCCGTCTCAGCAATCAGAAAAGCCATCTAACCAATCAGAGCAGAGAAGAGCCATCTTACCAATCAGAGCAGAGTAGAGACTTCTGACCAATCAGAGCAGAGAGGAGCCATTAAACCAATCAAAGTAGAGACAACTGACCAATCATACCTATCAGAAAAGAGAGGAGCCATCTAACCAGAGTAGACATCTGACCAATCAGAGCAGAGAACAGCCATCTAACCAATCAAAGTACTTACATCTAACCAATCAGAGCAGAGAAGAGCATCTAGCCAATCAAAGAAGCGTAGAGCCATCTGACCAGACAGAGCAGAGAAAAGCCATCTAACCAATCAAAGTAGAGACATCTGACCAATCAGACTAATCTGACCAATAAGCCTTCTGACCAATAAGCAAAGAGATAGCTGACCAATCAGGCCAGAGTGGGGACATATGAATCTGACTTATCAGAATGGAGTAGGATCGTCTGACCAGCAGAGAACAGCCAATCAGAGCTGAGAAGAGTAGAGTCACCTGACCAATCAGTGCAGAGAAGAGCCGTCTAAGCAATCAGAGACGAGCCATCTAACCAATCAGACCAATCAGAGCAGAGTAGAAACTTCTGACCAATCCGACTAGAGAAGACCCCTCTAACCAATCAAAGTAGAGTAGAGACACCTGACCAATCTGACTAATAAGCATAGAGATAGGTGTCCAATCAGGCCAAAGTGGAGACATATGAATCTGACTAATCAGAACAGAATAGGATCGTCTGACCAGCAGAGTACAGCCAATCAGAGCTGAGAAGAGTAGAGCCACCTGACCAAACATAGGGGAAATAAATAAAAATAAATAAGAGTAGATATCTGACCAATCACAGCTGGCTTTCAGAAAGGCAGGGTTTAAAGAGACCAATGCTTTAGACCAGTGTTTCTCAACCACGTTCCTGGAGGACCACCATCTCTGCACATTTCTGTGTCTCCTTAACCAAACACACCTGATTTAGATCAGCAGCTCTTTAGCAGAGACTAAAACACCTGTAACAGGTGGTGTGACAGACAAAGGAGACATCCAAAACATGCAGCTCTGGTGGGCCTCCAGGAACGTGGTTGAGAAACATGCTTTAGGCAATAAGAGAGAAGAGCCTATGCTGCAACGTGTACTATGAAATATGTAAGTGTTTTAGACCCTTAATAGAAACCATTGCCAGACACATGCAATGTGAAATGATCAACCTTAAATTCTGCATATCAGTCACCTGTGGAAGTTGCTCTTCTGCTTGGGGGTGCAGATCTCTGCTGAAGTTTTGAGCTCCACATAACATCCCGGAGCCGGAGGTGCATCGGGGTCTTTGAGCCGGCAGTCCACCTCTCCAGAAAACAGCAGCTTATGGTCAGCCAGACGCGTCTGAACCACAGTGCAGAAGGCCTCATTGGTGTTCACAACTCCCCCCGGGTCTGGAGTCCCATCTGCAGCATCTTAAAGAGAAAGACACAACAGTCAAAAGTGGACAATTGTCGATATTTTGCAATATTTTGTAAAATTGATGATGTCTGAATGAATTATTAGATAAGTAAATGCACAGGTGGTTATGTGGCCATGACATGAAGCAAAGTTGAAGCACTGGTTTCTTCCACATCTCCTTCAAAGCCTTCTGTTGTAGTTTTTAGGATATTTCCCAGATAACAACCTCTAAATAACATAGGCTATCCCGGTAACTGAGAACCACCTTAACCGTCAGTGAATATACCTTATACACTCACATCCACGTTCATATGTATCTGCTTGTCTATCACACTGCTGTTTTTGACTGTTTGGCGCCATCTTGTGCCAGAATAATGTGCAGGTTAGTGTATACTCCATCAGCTGTTTCTGTCAGCTTTGTGTTTCTGACTGTGTCTCTCCATCTAGTGTCTGAATAATGCTCAGGTTAGTGTATACTTCATCAGCTGTTTCTGCCAGCTTTGTGTTTCTGACTGTGTGTCTCCATCTAGTGTTTGAATAATGCACAAGTTAGTGTATATTCCATCAGCTTTTTCTGTCAGCTTTGTGTTTCTGATTGTGTGTCTCCATCTAGTGTCTGAATAATGCGGATGTTAGTGTATACTCCATCAGCTGCTTTAGTTTCTGTCAGCTTTGAGTTTAATCAAAGAACTAATAAGCTATTACTCTTCAGAACATTGTTTTGCAGCTAATTTGTATGTTTAGTGGCAAGTAACCATGTAATATCCAGGATAAAGTACATCCAGAATAAACCCTTCAGTCTTATGCACTTTGCATAAATCTGTCTGGCTTTAATCTGGAGGTCTTAAAACACAAGCATACAGTCCAGAAGAGTGGGCGATGTTGTCACCTGCGCACGTGTACTGCTCAAACTTGTATCCCCAGTACATCATCTCCTCCTGCCGCTCGGAGCGCGTCTCTCGGCTCACTCTCGCCTGCTCCGTCTCCACCTCGCTGATGTAGATGCTGCCTCCGAACCTGCTCGCCGCCATCATCCAGCCCTCCTGGGTCTCGTATGGAGTGGTCAGCACTTTGGTCAGGTGTCCTCGCCATGTGACGAAATCCACACCCAGAGCACTGCAAACACACACACCATAACTGCTTTTATTCCAGTTTTAGTTTTAATTCAGTAAGCATGTCAACTAAAAAATCCACTATTCTGTTTATTCCACTTAGCACTTGTATAAGTTTTAAACAAACAGGCTTTTTAATCTCTTATTTATGACAACACTTCTGTGAACTGCACACATTACATCATAAAGTAAAAAGCCCTTAAAAGATTAGTAATTTGGATTCTTCTTCTGCATATAATATTGTTGTTATGCTGTTGTTGCGTTGTTATTGTGTTATGCAAAGTGTTGTATTATTATATAGTATCTAATTTGCATTGTTTTACAGTAATATTATTAATAATTTATTTTTCTTAATTTAATGAAACTACCTTTTGTTTGGTAAACGTCAATAATATCACTTAATTTTAATTTTACTACAAGTAATGAAACCATTCAGCATATGTACTCATATGAGTTTGTTCTTCTAAGTCTAAACTTCCAAGGACGATTTTGATGACTGCTACTTATCAGAACTATGGCAATTATTGGCCTGACAATATTTAATTGGATGAACATTTTAGCTTTAAGCCTCACCCAGAATATAAAAATACATATAAACACATTTAGATTATTTATTTTAATCATAACTTTTGGAATGTGAACACTTTTAACCAGCACAACACAGCATATGTCTGAAGACAATCACCTCCTGCACCTTCAATACTACAGTACGCTAGGATTGATTAAAAAAAAAAGAGTTTACTATTTACAGTATAATAGATTTTACAATAGTACAGTTTAAAAACACTATTTACTATGAATTACTACAGTGTTTTTGAACCATTGATACTATAGTAAAATACTTGAATTCATCTGCTGGGGCAATTCTATAATAAAAAACAAAATAAACACTAAAATAGAGTATTAGTTTATCAGTTCACGACATTTAATACTAAAGTATGCTAGCATTGATTAAACATAGACTTAAAACCACAGTATAACAGACTTTACTGCAGTATTTACTATCAATAAGTGTTTTGGAACCATATATACTATGGTAAAGTACTTTAATTAATCTGCTGTGGTAATAATACAGATGATATGGTAACACAGGGTATATTATACTACATTACACAACAGTTTACCGTAATTAAAACTAAAGTACACTACAGTACTACTTATTACAGTTAATCAGTTCGCTATAGTTAATACTACAGTATGCCATGGTATTCGTTAACAAAGTGTATAAATACCATGATATTTACATTATTTTTGAAGTTATACTACAATACACCAGTCTTACTATACTAAAAAATAAAGTATACTACAGTATTTATTTATCAGTTCACGACATTTAATACTACAGTATGCTAGCACTGATTCAATATAAACATATAAACACAGTATAACAAACTTTACTACAGTACAGTTCAAAAACACTACAGTATTTACTGTTTTGGAATCATATATACTATGGTAAAGTACTTGAATTAGTCTGCTATGGTAATTTTACAATTGCTATGGTAACACAGGGTATATATATACTACAATACACCACAGTTTACCTTAATAAAAAAAAGGTGTTAGTTTATCAGTTCGCTTTAGTTAACACTACAGTATGCCATGGTATTCATTAAAGTGTATAAATACTGTATACACACTACAGCAGTGTTTCTCAACCACATTCCTGGAGGACCAACTGCACAGCATGTTTTGGATGTCTCCTTTGTCTGTCATTTATTACAGGTCTTTCAGTCTCTGCTAATGAGCTGATGATCTGGTTTGTTTAGTTAAGGAGACACAGAAAATGTGCAGAACTGGTGGTCCTACAGGAACGTGGTTGAGAAACACTGCACTACAGTACTGTTTGCACACAAATCATAGGCTTTTTTTTTCAACTTTAATGCTATAATGCACCAAATTAAGCTACTTTTTCCATAGTGTATCTGAAGGGAATTATCTTTACCAGCTGCTGGAGTTGCTGTTCTGCATCTTGTGTTTGTTCGCCAGGATCCACCTCAGTACGTGGTCCAGCTTCTCCTTCACTCCATCATCTCTCTTTATAAACCGACTCGTGTATCCGTCCCTGAGGTTAAAGTCAGGGCTCCTCCGGGGCTCCACGTAATACCGTAACTGCCGGTGGTCGTTAAAGAAGTTTCTGCGGCCGTCCAGCGAAAAACAGCCCACCTCCAGCGGCTGCTTGTACAGCGGGAAGTTTCTCTCGTATAGCCGGCGGTCAGCGCTCAGAGTCCGGCCTTCAGCGGGCGGCGGTCGGTGTCGTTTATCGCTCGGCAGATCACCGCCTGGGTCTCTGTGTCTCTTATAAACCGACTCATGATGGTCTCTGTGGTAACCTTGAGCCATGGTCTGCTTTTACTTGTTTGTGAGAAGGCTAACGTTACCGTTGAGTTTAGTTAACGTTAGCTAATGAATGAATGCGGTGCGCTTCATAACAGTTCATAACTGGCAGGCTGTATGATATCGCTAGCATGTCTTTCCGAAGGAATTAGCAAACATCCTGCATAAATGTTGTATATTTGTTCCTACCAAAAGTAAACGTGGCTAATAGTTTGTAAAATGAAATAAATACCTCAGCAAACTCAGTTTGTTAGCGTGTAAACAACAGACAGGAACCTCCGCGTTCAAAATAAAAGTCCCGTCATTTACATTTATATTTCAGAAGGCGTCAGTAAAATACAATTTAAAATTGTAATTTAATAAATATTGTAAATAATTCTCGTTTAAATGAATTTTTACATTAGAATGAGGGGTATGTTTGGTGTTTTATTGGGGTTGATGTTGGTAAAATACAATTTACTGCGTAATTTAATATGAATAATTCTCATTATAATGACTATTTTTACATTATTTTGAGTGTTAGAGTAGAGGTAGACGTTAATAAAATAATTAATAGGTAATTTAATAAATACTATAAATAATTATCGTTATAATTACTATTTTTTACATTACTTTGAGAGTTGAGGTAGAGGTAGACGTTTATAAAACACAATATAATGGGTAATTTAATAAATATAATAAATAATTCTGGTTATAATTACTGTTTATGAGGATTGTGGTAGAGGTAGACGTAAATAAAATACAATTAATAAGTAATCTAATAAATAATAGAAATACTTTTTCACCTCCGGTATGTATCCTAACCACATAGATATTTACATTAGATGTCGCCTACCCTGTTGTTGTCTATTGGAAGGAATGCGTCAATAGAGCCGCCATTTTAGTACAGGGTAGAGCTCATCTGAAATGAAAGTGGACCAGGGTGTAGTGGAGGACTGTGGCCATCCAGAGCCAGAGATATATACACATATATACATCTATCTATGATTGGGAGTTTTCCCGGTGGTCAGTATGCAAATATTTCTTTTAATGATGAAAATTATAATGCTACATCCCTTTTCCACATCGATGGATGAGTAGCGCACGGGCATTGCCGACAGAGCGAGTGTTTGTGTGTATGGAAATGTATTATCCACCCTACCTGTTAGATTTGATCTAATCCAGGGCTGCTCAACCCTGTTCCTGGAGATCTACCTTCCTGCAGATTTCAGTTGCAACCCTCACCAATCACACCTGCCTGTAATTATCAAGCGCTGTTCAGGGTCTAATTGATTGGTTCAGGTGTGTTTGATGAGGGCTGGGGCAGAACTCTGTAGTAAGGTAGATCTCCAGGAACAGGGTTGAGCAGTCTTGATCTAATCCGTGTCCTGAAACACGTTCGCATCTCATTCTAGCGGAGGGAGCGATCAGTGTTGCCAGATGTAGCTGACTGATCAAAAACCATCTATCCAAAGATTTCTGGGAGATCATAAATGGTTTATAATAAGTGAGGACAGGGGGTGGGGATGGGATGGGGAGATGGGTGGGGTTTGGAGGTTCTGGGGCTGGGGGGCGCACCGTTGGAAAACCGGGCAAAGTTTTACTAACCGCCTAGGTCATTTTTTGGGCAAACGGCCCAATCTGGCAACACTGGGAGTGATTCGTTTGTGATGAATCTCCGCTATGAATGACTCGCTATCAATGACTCGCTATGAATGACGTAGCCGACAATATTACAAGTTTCTAGCACTGCAGCATCTTGTTGTCATATTTCATTTACATTGTTTTTGCTTATTTAATTCAACCAAACTAGCATAAGCCTAGTATTTAGCGTGAGTTGGTGCTACTTTGCCTTGTGGTCAGTGCAGTCTTAATGTTAACTGTTTAGTACAGAAGTTCGTAACACAGGCCTACAAAAAAACATAAAAAACTACATTTTACCTATGAGATGTTCTACCACTATGCTTTGTTTTTCTTTGTTTGCTCAGGGCCAGACGGAATCTGCGGACATTTTTTGCTATTTCTGCGGAGAATTTAGTTAAAAATCTGCAGATTTCTGCGGAATGACTTTGTGAGTATCATAACTAAAATCTTAATATATGAAATAAAAAGTAATACCTTTTTAACTTTTATTTAATGTTTACTTTTGCGAATCCAATTAGATCCACTTTATTTGGTAAACAAAGCAAGTCTCTCATATAAAATCTCTACTAAAAGACAGAAAATAGCACTTCACGAACTGTATTGTAAATAAATCAGACGAATATTTTCATATTAGTCAATATTATTACTGAAATTAATTTAAAATCTGAATAAATATAAGTTCACACTCATTTACACCAGTAGATAAACAGAATCAATGATGGGCTAAAAATCTGCGGAAATCTGCGGAATTCTGCGCGCGCAGATTCCGTGTGGCCCTACTCATTACTACACCCGTACGCATCGCTAAAGTCAACATGGCAGCGGTATTGACGCATGCTCAGGGTCCGTATGCATGTCTATGGTATATATCTATGTCCTCATGCGATCTTGAATGAATATATTATGAAATATATTAATAAAAAATGTGTAAAATAAGGCCTGAGATATTTATTAACTATTTCAGATTGTCTTTTTAAATTTATTATAGCTGTGTTTTATGCTTAAGACAGTCGCATCATAGGACAGTTTGGATATTTGGCTCAAAAATAAAAATGTAAAAGAGAATATATAAGACATCAGTGGGAGACAGAAATGTTCTGCATTTTAAATGACGACGACACAAAACTTGATGGGTTTCTAAACTATATACATACTTTTTAGAAATAATATACCTTCCTCTGTCATAAGCTTCTTCTTGGAGAGCAGATATTTCAGAACTTTCTCCCAGCTTTGATTGGGATGAAGTCTGGGCAATGGTAATGCTTGCATCCAGGAATCCGGAACATCAACATTCATCCAGAGGACTTATATTACTCCACGCAAACTTTACAGCATGAAGCTTAAACCTGATCCTAAATGCACTCTCTGCCATACAGGTGAAACTGGTCTGTTCTTTCACATGATTTGGGACTGTCCTGGGCTCGGTTATTTTTGGAATATGGTTCAACACAATTTGTCTTCAATACTGAACGTTTCAATCCCACTCTCACCCCCTCTATTTTCATTTTAAATGATTTTTCTAACATCCAACTGAACACAATTCAAAAGCGAGTGTTTTTAGCTGGCCTAACAGCAGCCAAGAAATTAGTTTTTTGCAAGTTTTTAAGTGAGTTTTTCCAGCAAAATAATCTTATTTCAAAGTGAAAATTGGATTATTTTGCTTGTTTTAAGGAAAAACTCACTTCATTTTGACTCATTATTTCTGAAAACAAGATATATTTGCTCACATTATTGTCTTAATTACTTAATATATTTACTTGAGTTAATTTAGGTTGCATTTGTGTTGTTTTGGTTTCAGTGATTAAGTTTTTGGCATGTTTATAAGTGAGTTTTTCCTTAAAACCAGCAAAATAATCTTATTTCAAAGTGAAAAGTGGATTATTTTGCTTGTTTTAAGGAAAACTCACTTGATTTTAATGTATTATTTCTGAAATGGACAAGATGGAAGCCTTCACATTCTCTCAATCATCATCATTGGATTCTTACTTTTATTGACATTGTGTATCTGGAAATGACCACTGCTCGCATCCATGGTGCAAGAGAGAACACCATCAGACTTTGGGAACAAACCTTGGACAAACTTAAAGGTTTACCAATTTGAATCAAGGAGACATCAAAAGGCAGAAATTTCTAGTTCCAGGCACCATAATTAATTATTATTATTACTTATTTATTTATTTTTATTTATTTATTTATTTATTTATTTATTTATTTATTTATTTATTTATTTTCTTTCTCAATTCTTTTATTTATTTATTTCCCTTTTTATTTTTATCTATTTTTTATCGTCTTATAGTAATTTAAGGTTCCCTGTTTGGGCTTCTAATTACTGTTCTTCATTGTCGTAGACCTCTTTCAGCACAGAATACCTATTTCTATTTGTCTGTTACCATTCCTTTATTTATTATTTAATGGCTTAATTCTACCCTTACTTAACCTTAAATATATATTTGGTTTATTGCCTTCATTGGCTTGGAATTTGTTTTATGTATTTGTGTTTATGTATATAAAACGTATTTGTACGTTTCATGTATGTTATGATTGTTTATGTATGTGTATATGTATATATGTTAATTTATTTTTTATTATTTTTATTTGTGTTAATATGTCTTTGTCATTTACTCCTTAGTTGGGTGGTGGTGTTGGTGTGGTGACGGCGGTAGTGACAACAAGGAAGTTTGTTGTCGCTGTTGTTGTTGCTGTTGGTGCTATATTAATACTATTTAACAACCTATATATTGGTTATTACATGCATATCTATGCACTTTGCTTTATGCTGATTGTCTACATCAGTGATTCACCAAGATTTTTCACCAAGTACCACCTCAGAAAAAGATTGTCTCTCCAAGTACCACCATAATAACCGGTATTGAAGTACAGTAGCATAGCAGGCCTAATTAAGCACAGTTCAAAAACAAGGCTGATTAATTCTTCTCATTAAGTATATTCATTAACGTCAGCCCCTTAAATAAAAGGTTTAACCTGTTAAATTAAATTTACTGATCACATCGGTGTTATCGTACACGTCAAAGTGTTAAAAGTGTGTTCATTTTTTTACTTTAATCATTCAGAGATTCCTCCGCATAACCACTAAAAGGAAGCTCGTGTAACACTAGTGGTACGCGTACCACAGTTTGAGAACCACTGGTCTACGGCTTGTTTTTCTATGTTCGAAATACAAAATAAAAGAAAAATTTGATAGAAAAAAATAATGACGACGACACTATATTCAGGGCGCCACGGTGGCGCGTGAGTAGCACGTTCGCCTCACAGCAAGAAGGTCGCTGGTTCGATCCCCGGTTGGGGCAGGTCCCGGTTGGGCCAGTTGGCATTTCTGTGTGGAGTTTGCATGTTCTCCCCGTGGTTGCGTGGGTTTCCTCCGGGTGCTCCGGTTTCCCCCACAGTCCAAAGACATGCGGTACAGGTGAATTGGGTAAGCTAAATTGTCCATAGTGTATGTGTGTGAATGAGAATGTATGAATGTGTTTCCCAGAGATGGGTTGTGGCTGGAAGGGCATCCGCTGCGTAAAACAAATGCCAGATAAGTTGGCGGTTCATTCCGCTGTGGCGACCCCGGATTAATAAAGGGACTGAGCCGAAAAGAAAATGAATGAATGAATGAACACTATATTCATGTTCGTCATGTGAGATGGTGAAAAATGCAACAAGCCCACATGGCTTGGTGAAACCACAATGAAGCTGAATCCCCAATAGATAGCAAACGCTTTAATTTCACAATGGCAGTTCGACATCAAAAGCACGAGATTCCCAAGATTTAGATGCATTTCTGAGTCCTTTAGAAAAACTAGTGTTGGAGTTTAAGGAACAGAAAGAGAAACTACAAGAGGCTTTTTTCCTCATTTACAAAAGGTATAGATTGGCCATCAGCAGCAGCAGCAGCAGCAGACATTCCTTTAGAGCTGGAAGATTATACAGCGATCCATTACCAAGCATTCATTGAGGACATAATTCATAATAATGCATCACATAAACTCCAACTTAATCACATATATAATGTAGAACAGGATACTCAGTTACATGGCAGAGATGCTCTTCAGTCCTAACAAATATATTGGTAAACTACAGTATGTACAAATACGGTCCACATTAGCAAAAAACACGTCTCGTTTCTAGTCAAAATAATGAAATATTCGTAAATCAAGAAGCTTTTTGTAAAAAAGCGAAGAATATATGACAGAATTAAGTATAATAATAAAGAATCTGCCAATGGGAAACACTAAATATCCTTATTTAAATGCGAAAACAAGATTATTTGGCTTGTTTTAATAGAAAACTTGCTTCGTTTTGACGTATTATTTTCTGAAAAGGAGATATTTTTGCACACATTGTTGCCTAAATTCCTCATTATATTTACTTGTGTTCATTTAAGTTGCATTTGTATGGTTTTGGTTTCAGTGATTGAGTTTTTTGCAAGTTTTTAAGTAAGTTTTTCCTTAAAACAAGTAAAATAATCTTATTTCAAAGTGAAAAGTGGATTATTTTGCATGAATCTGCCAATGGGAGAAGCTAAATATCCTTATTTAAACGCTAAACAAGATTTTTTTACTTGTTTCAATGTAAAACTTGCTTTGTTTTGACATATTATTACTGAAAATGAGATATTTTTGGACACATTGTTGCCTAAATTACTCATTATTTTTACTTGTATTTGTTTAAGTTGCATTTGTAAAGTTTTGGTTTCAGTGATTGAGTTTTTTTGCGCGTTTTTAAGTGAGTTTTTCCTTAAAACCAGCAAAATAATCTTATTTCAAAGT
>CAIGQQ010038027.1:1754977-1765959 GCA_903798035.1 Danio albolineatus | reverse complement strand
AGGTGGACTCATCAGAGAGCAATACATGTTTCACATTGTCCACAGCTCAGGATTTATAATGTTGGCACCATTGAAACAACATTAGATGGGGCTTTTCTACACTGTAACTCTCTCGAATGTGGGGAAGTCAGTGAATACACATCAAATATCCAATGGCGTTCCACAGGGTTCAGTACTTGGTCCATTTAAGTCTCTATTTCCACCAAATGCTGATCATCCTGGCTAAGAAACAACCCCGTGAAGACCTTGTCATTTCATTAGACAACAAAATCATCTCGCCTACAGAGAACGCCAGGAATCCTAGCATCATAATCAAAAGAAGCTCAGAATTTATAATGCCGGCACCATTGAAACAACATTAAATGGGGATTTTCCACACTGTAACTCTCTCAAATGTGGGGAAGTCAGTGAATACACATCAAATATCCTATGGAGTTCCACAGGGTTCAGTACTTGGTCCATTTTAAATCTCCATTTCCACCAAATGCTGATCATTCTGGCCAAGAAACAACCCTGTGAAGACCTTGTCATTTCATTAGACAACAAAATCATCTCGCCCACGGAGAACGCCAGGAATCCTAGCAGAAGCTTAGGATTTATAATGATGGGGCTTCTCCACACCGTAACTCTCTCAGATGTGGGAAAGATAGTGGATACACATCAAATACCCAATGGCGTTCCACAGGGTTCAGTACTTGGCCCATTTTTATTCACCATTTCCATCAAATGCTGATTATCCTGGCCCAAAATTTCGTCAAGAAATGCGAATTTGTTTTCTTTCCATTTGGCGTGAGCATGATCAATATGTTGCCGAATGAAAGTGAAACTGCCAAACTGCGGTTAAAGTCGAAAAAATTAAAAGCGAAACATCCGAAATTACATAAAACTCTGGAGAAAACGCTGGATAGCCAGGTGACGAGACGTTAATAATTTTATACTGAAACTTTCCATCTAAAAGTCTTTCCTTGGTACTGTAGCGTGCACTTCTAAACTGAAGTATACTTTTCGGAGAAGGGGAAAGTGAATAGACTTTTGATGCTCACTTTTGTTTGGAACAACCTTAAAAATAGCATCTCTTTCCCACGGTGCCTTTCAAGGACATAAAATTGCCAGTTGGAACATTTGCCAGAGGTCAGAATAGCACAAAAGCCTGTTCAGCAGCACAGAGGAGCGCTGAGAGAATCATGGTGAATGACTATTCTTACACCCTTGAAACATGCTCTCATTCCCAGCCTCTTTAAAACCCACAAATTTCTGACAAAGTCTTGTGTAGCCAGACCTTCAGAATAACAACAACTGGACTCATCGCAGCCTTAAGGCCCATTCACAACAAGCACGATAATGATACATATATATATGTCCACACACACAGACGAACAGAGATAATGATCTGTTTGTTTTTAGATTCTGTGTCTAATTGTGCATTATCTCGTGTCACCAGCAGGTGTCAGTGTGCTGCTAGTGCATCTGACCTGTGAATCCAGCTCATGTAATCTAACCAAACAACAAATTAAGCAATCACAGTCAGTTTTCCAGCATTTTTAGCACAAACACACTGAAACTAGCACTGGATTCTTGTAGTACGTTTATTGTTAGACTTCAGTTTACCAGCATGACTTATATAACTTCCATGTTTTTTTTTTATCATTATTTCCCATGGTATATCCAACTATTTTCACAATAGTAATTATCGTTAAATATTCTTTTAAAAGAGGGTATAACAAGAATTTTTGGATATTTGGACTAGAAAAAGATGAAAAAATCTGCTGCTGCTTTCAGTGTGGCAATAAATGTCATGTAAAATGGTGTTCAAACCCACAGTATTAGCATTTAACACTGAACAAAGCCCATAATCAGTACCTGAGGCGATCAGTGTCATAGTAGTTGCTGTTGTTCTGCTGCGACGTTGCAGAAATAGAAACTGTTTTCAAAATAGAAATTTTGCTCATCTCTGTTTCAGATTGTTAGGACAAAAACTTGTTTTAATATAAAAAAGATGAAATATTTACATTTTATCGTGTAATCAGGACACCGTGTTGTAGTCGAATTAATATATAAACCCTCTTTAACTTTATTAAAAGTATGCTAAGTGACTGATGTTGTTGATTTGCACAGAGTCACCAATCTAACTTTGATTTCAAACTTTGATTTGCTTATTAGTTCGTATAAATGTCATGTAAAATTGTATTCAAACTCTAATTGGGAGCTTTTAACACTGAATAAAGCACATAAACAGTACCTGAGGGTGATCATTGTCATAGTATAAAAAAGATTTTAAAAAAGAAAGTAGTGTACTGTGCCAAAAGGAAGCCCTATGTTAACAATGTCCTGAAGCGTCGTCGACTTCTTTAGGCTTGGAGGCATCTAGGCTGGACACAGTGGAAACGTGTACTGTGGTCAGATGAATCAGTATTTTTTGGAAGAAATAGATGCCGTGTGCTCCGGAACAAAGAAGAAACGTATCATCCAGACTGTTACCAGCAACCAAACGCCAAGTCCGAACGCCAGGGTCTGTCATAGTATGGTGTTGTATCAATGCCCTTGGCAAAGGTAATTACAGAGATTTTGGAGCACAATATGCTGCCTTCTTTTCAAGGTATGCCCATGCATATTTCAACAAGACAATGCAAACCCTGTTCTGCACACATTAGGCAGAGAAAGATGATAAAGGTACTGGACTGGCCTGCCTGCAGTCCTGACCTGTCTCCAATAGAGAACGTGGTGCATTTTGATGCACAAAATGTGACAATGAAGACCCCATACTGTTGCCTACCTTAAGAGTTGTTTGCATTGAGAATGAGACAAAACGACACCTGAAACAATTCATCCCTCAGTGTCTTCAGTCCCTAAACGTCTTTAAAGTGTTGTGAAAAGGAACGGCGACATTACAAAGTGGTAAATGCTTTACTGCTCCGACATTGTTTGAAATGTGTTGCAAGAACCAAAACTGGAATGTGTTTATTAAGAAAAAAACAAAACAAAAACAATAAAATTATAAGAAACACATTAAATAATGTTCATTGTATCATCTGCAATCAAAAAACAAGTCAAAGTCAATTCAGAAACCACTACTTGCTGTTTTTATTTGCGTTTTCCATACTGTCCCAGCTTTTTCGGACTTGGGGTTGTATTAAGGCCCAATCCCAATTCTCCCCATTAGTCCTTCCCCTCGTTTTGTGCGTTCATGTGAAGGGGTAGTGGTGTCCCAATTCTCTTTAGCTTGAAGGCGTAGGGCTGAGGGCAAGGGTTATACACCCCTTCCAACGAAGATTTTTCAGGACCACACTTAAAACAGAGGGGTAAGAAAATTTCCCAGAATGCACCTGTCACATCGGCAGGATAGCTGAACCCGGAAGTAAGAAGATCCACAAATTAGTAATTTTTTTTCTCATTATTATGAATTTTTACGACAAACAAACACGTTTTAATATATTCATAACCGCGTTCGTGTTTTACTGCCATGCTTTTTAAAAAAAACACACAAAACCCCCACTAATTTGTCGATCTATAATCCATAATCATAACTCCTGTACAGCAGTCCCACAACATTCTGCCACTGGATGACACTGGAATACCCTGTCAGTAATGTCTAGTGTCTGGGAATGAGCTTTTACAGTGTCTGCTATAATGTTAATGTTGTTTTTGTGTGTTTACACAGATAAATATGACCACTGTGTAAACACACAGTACAGTTACGATCTTATCGCCACATTAGATGGTTATGATAACATAATATACGCCTTCAGTGATTTCCTGAAGATAAACACCAAACAATAACACAACTGGAGTAACTCCAGCAGTCGTGATCGTCTGATCTCATATGAAGCAAGAGATGGCGATGACATATGATGACGTGTGCAGGTGTTGAAGTGCTGGACCAATTCTTAGGGGGAAGTTTTGAAGCCCTTCCCCTTAACCCTCGGCTGTAAGGGCCAAGGGGAAGGGGTACAAAAATAGAATTGGGATTGGGCCTATATGTTGTCCTAGCAGATGGTTAAGACAAAAACTCCTTTAAACATGACCGCTTTTATGTGGTGTGGCTTGTAGTTAATCCCGTCTGTAAATCAGTCCGTCCTGAGAAGTGTTTTTATTTATCTAATGAGGGCTGCAGTAATCACTCGTCGCTCCCAGAACTCCAGCTGCGGCTTTCCCTTTGCTTTTTAACTCCTTCCAGAAACCGCTGGATAGCTCAGATAACAGAAAAGCTCCTGTCAGAGAAAGATAACACTGCGCTCGCTCTCTCTCTCATCCGTCCGACAGACACAGTGTGTGAAAATGAACGACCGCAGTGGTACAGTGGAGAGCTGATTCAGAGTCTTGCGTGTATCCAGTCGAGAACTCAACAGGGTGTCTTTAATAATTCAGCGCTGGCTTTAAAAATAACCCATAGTGCTTTGTTTTCTGCCGGGTGGGAGAAGGGCTCCCCTGTTTTCCTCAAAAACAAAAATCCCAGCGGCGCTAAATACCAAATCGACAAAGCTCCAATTAATAAACCATATAGGTCAAACACACGGAGCTGATTATGAACGTGGAGCACGGGAGAGGTTCTACATTGTGTGTTGCGTATACATTAGTTATAATGAGACCTGTTATGCAACAATCACTTTTATAAGGGGTTTACACACAGTTGTGTGAATATAACCAGCTTCTGATGGTATGAGTGTATTAAATCTATTGTTTATAATCAGACTTGGGCGCCACAGTGGTGTAGTGAGTAGCATGTTCGCCTCACAGCAAGAAGGTCGCTGGTTCGATCTCCGGCTGGGCCAGTTGGCATTTCTGTGTGGAGTTTGCATGTTCTCCCCGTGGTTGCGTGGGTTTCCTCCGGGTGCTCCGGTTTCCCCCACAGTCCAAAGACATGCGGTACAGGTGAATTGGGTAAGCTAGATTGTCCGTAGTGTATGTGTGTGAATGTGTGTATGGATGTTTCCCAGAGATGGGTTGCAGCTGGAAGGGCATCCGCTGCATGAAACAAATGCGGGATAAGTTGGCGGTTCATTCCGCTGTGGCGACCCCGGATTAATAAAGGGACTAAGCCAAAAAGAAAATGAAGGAATGAATGAATAATCAGACTTGATGTAAACAGTCTGCAGAAACACTTTGATTGACATTCGCCCATAGTATGATGTCATCAGAGGGGGAAAGCCCCGCCCACTAGTGACCATCTCTCCCTCATTAGCATAATACATCAGTCTTGTTTTTAAATCTGCCACTATGCTGACACATATGCATCTGTAGCTCCGCCCTCTTCTGAAAAGAGCACAATCTCATTTGCATTTAAAGCGACAGCCACCAAAACGCCACACTTAGGATCAAAGCCTAAAAGGGGCAGTTTCAGAGAGCTATACACATTATCAGTGTGTTATTTTAAGCTGAAACTTCACACACACACACACACACACACACTCGAAGGACTTATTTTAGATCTTTAGATAGATGTCCTTTGACGGGTTGTTCATTTATGTGGTCTTTTAATTAACAATATCTTACCTCAGACTCCTTGTAGTAGCGTTCTGGGATCTCGTCGTAGGCGATGTCGACAATACACACCTCCGTTTCTTCATCTCTGAGCTCTGTGTCAAAGATCTAGAGAAGATGTGAGAAAATAAGTCACCAAAACGTTTGTCTCTGTAAGGTCCCCAGCAGTTAGTCCAACGGCGGTGTCTACTGGTGGATGAAGGTTCACTGCCTGTTCTGTCTTTCCAGTGCACAATGTTGATTTACTTCAAATTTAACTCATTTCTGACTCCAGTTTAAGTATGAGGTGGTTTAGAAGATTAATATGTTTATCCTCATTTTATCTGACTCCAATTATAAAACATTGATAAGCTTATTTTGTTTCCTTTTAATATTACTTTAGACTATGATTGAATATTCTCTTTGATTTGTTATTGTTTATTATTCTCGTTCATTCAGATTCCTATAACATCCCGAGTCTTGCACCGGCCGAGTATACAATCACAAACACAAGCATGTCAGCCTTGGTCACTACACAGAGGCGCTATTCTAATCAGGCAGAACCCTACACTGAAAAAAATGTTGTCTGCAAAACTGATGCAAACCATTTATTTGTGTTGAACTTAAACAAACAAATTAAATCTAATAATGTTCAACTTAATTTGTTTGTTTGAATTCAGCCCAAATAAATTGTTTACAGCCACTTAACGTAAAAAAAATTGAGTAAATCCAAGGAATCAGCTTTATATTATTTTTTTCAGTGTACTTATTCAGATTAGAATATTTTTTGTGCAGTACCCATAGATCTGCTATCTACTAAATCGAAGTTTAGAGATGAAGAACTATCCCCTTTGTAAGAAATGAGTCTGCCTCGACCCAGCTTCCACTCTAAATGGTGAATTGATGCTGATTTCCCAAAAGGACTGACTTATGAGAAGTCATCAGTTTGTTGTCTCTTCATTGTTTGTGGTGACTACATCTCGATCAAATGGTACCAATTGTAGAATGGGGATGGGTGTGGTGCACAGAGAACCATCTCATCAATGGTGTTGAATCTGCATTAACAGAGAGATAGAGAATACAGCTGGGTCAACAGCCAAGGAGCAACTCAATTTACATCTAGAAGTCTAGAGGCAACAGCTAAAACAGTTTAAAGGTTTGAGTTTAAGGATGTTCAGGGTTCATTCTGACTGCGATGAACCCAAGGTACTGCCATGTATTTTGAGACTGCTATGCTGAATAAACATCTTCATTGAGATTTTCATGTCGTCCTTATTTTTTTCTTACACTGGCGAGCCATCCAGCGAGGACTTCTAAAACAACAAAGGAGAGAGAGGTAAGAAAAGTGTGTTTTCTTATTAAATATTTGTTGTGGGAATCCCCTTCGTTTACAAATTCTAGAAAAAAAAAATAAGGACGACATCCTTAGGATGCAGACTTCTTCCTGTAGCACTGCTTGAAGAAGGTGTCTTCCAGAAACTGGCAGTAGGACTGGGAGTTGAGCTTGACTCCATCCTCAACCCGAAAAGACCCCACAAGCTCATCTTTGATGATACCAGCCCAAACCAGTACTCCACCTCCACCTTGCTGGCGTCTGAGTGGGATGGAGCTCTCTGCCCTTTACCGATCCAGCCACGGGCCCATCCATCTGGCCCATCCCTCGCTCTCATTTCATCAGTCCAGAAAACCTTAGAAAAATCAGTCTGGAGATATTTCTTGGCCCAGTGTTGTTGTTTCAGCTTGTGTGTGTTGTTCAGTGGTGGTGGTTTTTCAGCCTTTCTTACCTCGGCCGTGTCTCTGAGTATTGCACACCTTGTGCTTTTGGGCACTCCAGTGATGTTGCAGCTCTGAAATATGGCAAAACTGGTGGCGAGTGGCATCTTGGCAGCTGCACGCTTGACTTTTCTCAGTTCATGGGCAGTTATTTTGGTTTCTCCACACGCTTCTTGCGCCCCTGTTGACTATTTTGAATGAAACGCTTGATTGTTGGATGATCACGCTTCAGAAGCTTGGCAGTTTTAAGAGTGCTGCATCCCTCTGCAGGATATCTCACTATTTTTGACTTTTGGGAGCCTGTCAAGTCCTTCTTTTGACCCATTTTGCCAAAGGAAAGGAAGTTGCCTAATAATTCTGCACACCTGATATAGGGTGTTGATGTCATTACACCACAGCCCTTCTCATTACAGAGATGCACATCACCTAATATGCTTCATTGGTAGTAGGCTTTCCAGCCGATACAGCTTGGAGGAAGACAACATGCATAAAGAGGATGATGTGCTCAAAATACTCATTTGCCTAATAATTCTGCACTCCCTGTAGATGATAGTGTGTAGTTATTATAAAGTGTTACCAAATTATTATGATTATAAATTCCGATCAACAGAAATTGGGAAAGAAATATACAGGAGGGCTAATAATTCGGACTGTATATGATTGTTTTTTTGCAGTGTGCAGACCTGATGCTGTCCACAGGAAGGCGCTCTCGGTCTGTGTGTGCGTCAATGGCAGTGTGTGTGCATTGCATAAGCCGCCGCTCATTGGGAGAGAGCCTAACAAAGACTTTAATGGGCGAGAGAGAGAGAGTTTCGCTTCAAAGGATCAGGTGCTTTCAGGTGAGAGAACGGCTCTCCTGTTGTCTGCCACCTGTGTGCCTCTGCCAATTATGTTGTAATTCTTTTCATACCCGACTGACAGTAAGCTTCAGGGAGGACATGGAGAGAAATGTACAAAACCTCTTCATTTAAGAAAAAAAGGAGAGTGCACTGGCTGCAAGAACAAGAAAGGGATGGGATGAAATTGTGAAACAATGAATGGATGACATGACAGTGAAGTAGATGAATGTTTTATACAATAAGGTATGCTGGACTTTTGTAGGAGTAGGAAAGTCTGAATACTGGCTCTAGCAAAATAACCTTCAAGAAACACTCTTGTTTTTTGAAAAGGCTTATTTTATAGCTCCTTTAGGGTTAAAAAGATGAGTTTTGTCATGTTTTGAACCCATTAAGCTGGTCTTTTGGTTTGGCGGGATCACTTTTAGCTTAGCTTAGCATAAGTCATTGAATCAGATTAGACCATTAGCCTCCTGATCAAAAATGTAAAAAAGGAACATTATTATTGTTTTTATTTTGGAAATAGGCTCATTTTACAGCTCTGGTAAACAATTCAGCTTTTAATCCATACAGCCAGTCCTTCGGTCTGGTGGGATCACTTTTAGCTTAGCTTAGCATAAGTCATTGAATCAGATTAGACCATCAGCATCTGGATCAAAAATGTAAAAAGTAACATTATTATTATTATTATTATTATTATTATTATTATTATTATTATTGGAAATAGGCAAATTGTACAGCTCTCTAGAGTTGAACAGTTCGGTTTTGAACCTATTTAGTGGTCTGGCGGGATTACTTTAAGCTTAGCTTCATATAATTCAGTGAATTGTATTATACCATTAGCTTCCTGATCAAAAATGTAAAATAGGAACATTATTATTGTTTTTATTTTGGAAATAGGCTCATTTTACAGCTCTAGTAAAGAATTCAGCTCTGAATCCATTCAGCCATTCTTTGTTTCTGGTGGGATCACTTTTAGCTTAGCTTAGCATAAGTCATTGAATCGGATTAGACCATTAGCATCCTGATCAAAAATGTAAAAAGTAACATTATTATTATTGGAAATAGGCTAATTTTACAGCTCTCTAGAGGTAAACAGTTCAGTTTTAAATCTATTCAGCCAGTCTTTGGGTCTGGTGGGATCACTTTTAGCTTAGCATAGATCATTGAATCAGATTAGACCATTAGCCTCCTGATCAAAAATGTAAAAAAAAAAGCATTATTATTATTATTATTATTATTATTAGAAATAGACTCATTTTACAGCTCTCTAGAGGTAAACAATTAAGCTTTGAATCTATACAGCCAGTCATTGGGACTGGTGGAATTACTTTTAGCTTAGCTTAGCATAAGTCATTGAATAGGATTAAACCATTAGCATCTTTATTTAAAATGTAAAAAACTAACATTATTATTATTACTATTATTGAAAATAGGCCAATGCTACAGCTCTCTAAAGTTAAACAATTCAGCTTTGAATCCATTCAGCTGGTATTTGGGTATGGCACTTTTATCTTAGCTTAGCATAAGTCATTGAATCGAATTAGACCATTAGCATCTTGATCCAAAATGTAAAAAAGTAACATTATTACAATTGTTTTTTTTTTTGTTTTTTTTTGTAAATAGGCTCATTTTACAGCTCTCTAGAGTTAAACAGTTCAGTTTTGAATCTATTCAGGTGGTCTTTGTGTCTGGCGAGAGCTTATTTAGCTTAGCTTAGCTTAGCATAAGACATTGATTCGGATTAGACCATTATCATATTGAAAAAAAGAGATTACAAAAAATGTAAGTATCCCTTTAAATTCTGACATGTTAACAGAGTTTTTATTAACAGAAGTTATATTTTTACCTTGCGAAAAAATGTTTTGTCTTGTTTCTAGTCCAAATATCTAAAAATTCTGAAACCAAGAAGCATTTTATAGACGTAAAAATGTGTAAGAAAAGCATTTCTTGCAGTGTAAATCATAGATGAAGAACAAAACGAATTTTAAAAAGACTCAATGGTGGAGATGATGAGTGACATTAGCGTAGACTTCAGCTTCAGCGCAGACTAATGTATGCTGGAGTGCAGCGCTTAAACTTCAAAGCGGCCAACATGACGCTCAAACGCCGGGAAAATATCAGAAACAGCCTCTCAATGCGACGAGGAGGCGGAATACAGATGAAGGATTTGTGTTTTTCTCCTCTTAGAGATGCAGACGGGGTTCTGCAGGTGCAAAAACACGAGACAAATGAGTGGGTGGGTTCAAATATCTCTTCACCGAAGACTCAAAGTGTCGCCCCTTGTGCCCGACACATGACTGTAGTGGATTGAGCATAAAGGAAAGGTCCGTAAAGAGATGATTTGCAGTGGAAGATCTTGACTGGCCAGAACATCAGGGGTCTGTTCTTCATAGATCAGAAAAAAAGGAACATTATTTTATTTTATTTATTTTGAATAGACTCATTTTACAGCTCTCTAGAGGTAAACAGTTCAGCTTTGAATCTATGCAGTCTTCCGGTCTGGCTGGATCACTTTTAGCTTAGCTTAGCATAATTAGACCATTAGCATCCTGATCCAAAATGTCGAAAAGAAACATTACATTTTTTTGTTTTTGAAAATAAGCTCATTTTACAGCTCTCTGGAGGTAAACAGTTCAGCTTTGAATCTATGCAGATAGTCTTTCGGTCTGGCGGGATCACTTTTAGCTTAGCATAATTCATTGAACCAGATTAGACCATTAGCATCTTGATCCAAAATGTAAAAAAAGTAACATTATTACATTTTTTTGTTTTTGAAAATAGGCTCATTTTACTGCTCTCTAGAGGTAAACAATTCAGCTTTGAATCTATGCAGTCTTCCAGTCTGGCTGGATCACTTTTAGCTTAGCTTAGCATAAGTCATTGAATCGGATTAGACCATTAGCATCTTGATCC
>CAIGQQ010038027.1:1713038-1725039 GCA_903798035.1 Danio albolineatus | reverse complement strand
TGAACAGCAGACGGTGCTCTAGGCTAGTTTTGAACAGCAGACGGTGCAAACTTAGCATGTATTTGATAACATCGTCTACTCACTTGTTGAGATAAATGCGTTTCTCGGTGAACTGTCCGGAGCCGTAGTTGGGGTCGTCGTAGGGTTCGTTCTGCACCACCTCCACACCCTCGCCTCTCTCGCTCTGCTCATGACTGTGCTTGCTGATCATGTACAGCTGACCAATCCTGTACTGGAGACACACAGACGCCGAAACAGACCGTCAAGACACATATTCAACACACAAAACACGACATACAGCGCTCGGCATCGATGAGTACTGATTATTTAGATTATTTTAAGGAAAAACTCCATTTTTACTCATTATTTAAGGAAAAAATGCTTCTTTGATTTTCTTGATCTCTTCTAGAAAAACATCATAAGAACAATGTTTAGTGGCTCAGTGTATTACAGCAGTGTTTTTAAAAGGCTATACACTTTATTGATATAGTATACAACCAAGCACATGTGCTCAGAACACTAACAAGTCACAGGTAATGAAGTATTAAGCATTTCTCACAAAGTAAATCACTGTATTTATACAGAATTCATACGATTTATGAACAAAAAAAAAGAGAGAATTAGAATTTTTGTCTTGTTTGTAGTGCAAATATCTACATTTAACAGCAAAAACAAGATTATTTTACTTCCATCACTGGTAGATAATTAAGCTTGAGTTAAAGGGCACGTTTTACCTCTTTTTTATATTTAATATAAGTCTTTTGTGTCTCCAGAATGTGTCTGTAAAGTTTCAGCTCAAACACCCATGAGATTATTGATTATAGCTGTCTGAAGTCTGTATATTATAGCTCTAAACAGCTTGTTGCTGTTTTTGGTACTGCGCCTTTAAGGCTAGTCCTCCCCGCCCACCGTCCCCACGCGCCCGTCAGCATGCCTCAATCTCCGCCCTCGGCTGAAGGAAGGAAGCAGATCTACAGTAAGAACGTCACCAATGATTATTTGATGTGTTTGTTGTGGAGTTGCAACGATGAGTCACACACAATGTTGTTACAAGGTTTACACACACACACACACACACACACACACGTAGCGCGAACTTTGAGCTTTGCACTGTTTTTGCAAGCAAATGTGACAGGATACAGGTTAATATCCACTGCTGTATGCATATCTGTTATGTTAATGTTTATAAAATGTAAATAATGTAAGTAAATAATGTAAACAAAACCTGATTTAGCGTCAACAAACCGAGATTGAAGTGTCTTCTGTCCTGCAATGCGGCTGTGCTGATGAAGCGTCTTTCGAGCTGCCTCATTCGCACGTTTTAAACTGCAGGATGTTTATTCGCTTCTTAGCATTGACTTAATTAGGGTAAAGTTAGGGTAATTAGACATTAATTGTAAACTGTTGTTAAACAGTGGTTTGTTCTGTAGACAATCCAACACTAATTTTGCTGAAGGGGGCTAATAATATTGATCTTAACATGGGTTTAACACTATTAAGAGCTGCTTTTATTCTAGCTTAAATAAAACATATAAGACTTTCTCCAGAAGAACAAATATTAGAGGAAATACTGTGAGAAACTCCTGAATCTGAGAAACATCATTGGGGAAATATCTGAAAGGAATTTACAGGAGGGTGAATAAATGTTATCTTTGATATGAAATATATGATATTTCCGTCCCCTGCCTCATTTATTTATTTTTAAAATGTCATTTCACTCCCGACTCTTAATGCGCTCTCATGCAGTCTGTCCATCACACGCAAGTGAAAGTGCTCGCTATGAATTATTCACAAGCACTTGAACCCCAAAGCTGCTCTCATTCTCTCGCTTTTTTTTTCCCCTCTCTCGACAGATTTAATTGGGTTTCAGAGGATAACAATGAGGACAATATCTCATTAACCAAACAAAAAGCCTCGTTTTTTTTAAAGCTGCGAGGTGAAGGTGAGCTTCATCGGAGAGAGAGGAGGTTAAGCATGAGGATAGTGGTTACACTGCATAACACGCTTGTCTTACTCGGAGTTTTTGTCTTGTTTATAGACCAAATATCTCAATATTCTCAAATCAAGGCGCATTTTCTGGACAAGAAAGAAATATTGTGGTGTTTTCAAAAATAATGAGTCAAAATTAACTCAGTTTTACTTTAAAACAAGCAAAACAATTCACCAATGGGGAAGAAAAATTATCTAGTTATTTCTTTTGACTTAAATGTTACCCCGTTGGCAGATTGTTGAGGTTGTTTTAAGGAAAACACATTTCATTTTGACTTGTTAAATCTTAAAACAACACTAAATGTGTAGAAAATGCTTCTTGATTTAAGAGTTTGAGGTGGCACGGTGGCTCAGTGGTTAGCACTGTGACTTTACAGGAAGAAGGTTGCTGCTTCGAGTCCCAGCTTGGCCAGTTGGCATTTCTGTGTGGAGTTTGCATGTTCTCCCCGTGTTGGTGTGGGTTTCCTCCGGGTGCTCCGGTTTCCCCCACAGTCCAAACACATGCACTATAGGGGATTTGATGAACTAAATTGGCCGTAGTGTATGAGTGTGAATGTGAGAGAGTATGGGTGTTTCCCAGTACTGGGTTGCAGCTGGAAGAGCATCCGCTGCGTGAAAACGTATGCCAGAATAGTTGGTGGTTCATTCCACTGTGGCAACCCCAGATAAATAAGGTACTAAGTCGAAGGAAAATGAGTGAATGAATGAGTTTGAGTAGGATATGATCGCTTCGATATGCCTGGCTTATTCTTATGCTGCGTTCGCCACTGGACGCGGATGAAGCGTCAAGCGTCAAGATTCATCTATAAAAGAGTCGACTCAGAGTGGTTCTAATGAATCGCTGTAATAATGAGTCTTTAGCCATGTCTTTTAGCTTAAGTCTTTATGGATTTAAATGTGTTTGTGAGCTCGCGATCCATTGCCGTTTGTCATTTCTATGGCCACCGTCAGCTGTTCCTACACACGTGCGGCGGTCAGGTTTCAAAACTGTTCAGCTTTTGCTGCTGTGTGGATTAATACTGAACCAATAGAGCATACGCTGGTGTTTAACTGCACTCCTGCATTGGGCTCACACATACACTCTGCACTCGGACTACTTCAACAATGTTGATAAGCTGTGGTGGGCGTTTCTCTCTGTCTCACGCTGAACACGGTCGACCAACTACAACAGATTGTGCCATCAGCCCAATCAGCGCAGATTAGCATCGCGCTAAGGAGGGATTTGGGAACAAATTAATCACTGAACGAATCATACGGGAGTCACTGGGATAATTAGGGAAAAATAAATGCATATAAGACAATGAAAGTGTTTTCCATACATATCTGTTGTTGGAGACCCCCAAAACCAAATTATGACCTTTTATAATGCATAATAGGCACTCTGTGTTTAGTGCAGTGATTTTTTCTTTTACATTATTTAAGCCTCGATTAACTTTTTTTCATTTTGAGCATTATAAACTCTAGATGATGGATAATAAAGCCCAGAGTGTCTTCTTTCCAAAGATACATGAACTGTGAACGTAGACCAAATCAATCAGCATCTGTTAATGTTTTAGTTTGGGATGGTAAGGTTTGAGAAAATGACAGTGACGGGGAAAGAAGGACACCGATATACACTCGGAAAACTTTTTACAGAAATCTCATTTTGCATGCTATCTTCATCAGATTTGAAATATTAACTCATGAGACACTTGGCTTTCATGTCATATTTTTTTCTAGGACATTACATTAATGTTTTCCTGTGTTTGTATATGGAAAAACAAGTATTGAACACAATACAATTTTTTCCCTCATGATTTCATAATGTATTTTTATATTTTTGAGCATGACACTTCCCCATTTGGCACTGTAAAGCCTAAAGTGTCTTCTTTTCAATGATACCTAGTTTGTGTTTGTAGCGTACTGGAGTCGGGAACTGTTACTATTTAAAGTTAGGTAGGTGTAAATCCCCAAAAGTGAGTGCTGGGTAACAGATGTCACTTTAAGCTGAATACTAGTATTACGTGCTGTCATCATGGCAAATAGAAAAGAAATCAGTGATTAGAAATGAGTTATGAACATTATCTCTCAGAAATGTGCTGAAGAAAATCCTCTCTCCGTTAAACAGAAAAAAAATACACAGGGGGGGCTAATAATTCTGACTTCATCAGTATATGTGCACCCCTAATGCAAGAACACACAAGCATCCACCTTCAACAGCTTGATCTTCTTTGATAGCAAACTTGACTCTATTTAATGTATCAGTGCTCTTCGTTTCACCCACAGCAGCTCTCTCTAACTCTGTAACCCGGAGAGCGCCTGTGTTTCATGGGAATAGAGTTAGTTAATGGCGAGTCATTAGACGCTGTGCTGTTTGAGAGCTCTTGAGGGCCGCTCTGATTGTGTTGGGGACAGAAAACTGTGGTTTTGTTGATACTGGAAAACCTCTCTGGGGCGCACTGAAGAAAGACTTCAATCATGACTCCAGTGTGTGTGTGTGTGTGTGTCAAACATGTCTGAAACCAATGCGAGTGTGTGAGTCTTCAAAAATCACACTTTAAACGATGGAGACGGTGACGAGTCTGCTTACAGACAGGAGGTTAAGGAGCTGGCTATCTGGTGCAGTCACAACAACCTGGAGCTGAACACGCTCAAAACAGTGGAGATGATAGTGGACCCTCCTGCACTCCCCCCACTGAGCATCATGGACAGCACTGTGGCTGCAGTGGAGTCATTCAGGTTCCTGGGCACCACCAACTCTCAGTGGGACACTCACATTGACTCCATTGTCAAAAACCTCAACAAAGGCTGTACTTTCTTCATCAGCTGAGGAAGTTCAACCTCCCAAAGGAGCTTCTGAAACAGTTCTACACCTCCATCTTTGAATCAGTCAATAACTGTCTGGTTTAGCTCAGCCAAATCTGACCTTCGAACACTATGTCGAATATTTGGGACTGCTGAGCGAATCATTGCTACAACCCTCCCTGCTCTCCAAGAACTGTACTTATCCAGAGCGAGCAGAAGGGCTGCCAGAATCACTCTGGACCCCTCACACCCAGCACACTGCCTCTGTGAACTGTTACCTTCTGGTGGACGCTACAGAGCACTGCGCACCAGAACAGCCCGACACAGAAACAGTTTCTTCCCTCAGGCGATCCATCTCATGAACACTTGATGATAATAATCGTGGAACCAACATCACTACTTGCTGTACACTCTTACACACACATACACTTATTTAACAACACACTTTACATGCCAATTTGCACCTAACAGCTGCACATATAACGTTGTATATAGTAATACGCCTGTACATACACTTGTATATTTGCATTTAACACTTACTTCTATTATTAAATATATTTATTATCTGTTTGTTGTCCTGTCTCTGTAATTCTGTCGCACTGTAGAAGCTCTGTCACCAAAACAAAGTCCTCGTATGTGTGAACACACCTGCCAATAAAGCTCTTCAAAGATTAAAAGTACACATGAACTCAAAACTATGTTCATTTTGTTAGCTCACACTGCTAGATTAGTGCTGAACTACTCATCTGTGCACGTCATTACGAAAAAAAGGCCTGTTTGAGGTAGTGGGCGTGGCTAACATACTTAACCACACCCCTCCAGCTGTCATCACTATGACAACAAACAGTAATGGTGAGGAGGAGGAGGAGTCTGTTAGGTTGTAAGAACTCTCCCCAAACACATTTCCCCAGTTGTTGCTAGAACGAATGCGGTTGCGGCCGGAAATTAACGAGAAGTGGAGTTTATTTATAAACAAATTTCGAGAGGATCACGTGCTTATGATTGCTAGCAGCTGGACCTGCATTATCCAATTCACAACGCACCAATCAGACGATTCCTAAGTTACTATAAATACTCTTGGTTACGTATCACAACTATCTTCGTTTTGAAGGATCCCCCCTGCCACCCCTACTCCTCCTCATTTCCTAGATAGATGGCCCAGTGGTTAGCACTGTTGCCTCACAGCAAGAATGTCACTGGTTCTAGTCCTTACTAAGCCAGCTGACGCTTCTGTGTGGAGTTTACACGTTCGCCCCGTGCTCACGTGGGTTTCCCCTGGGTTCCCCGGTTTCCTCCCACCGTCCAAAAACATGCAGCTTAAGTTAATTGACTAATTCAACTCAGCACCATAGACATGCTCCTGGTAAGTAGTTATCTCTGAAGAGCGATCACTATCTGTTCATCAGCTACTACAGCAGGGGAGTTCTCCAGATCTACCTGTGCTCAAACTCCCCTCTCGCCCTGCAAACGGGAGGGAGCCCCGGGCTCGAGGATCTTATGAGCTCAGGGCTCTCTCCCGGGAAAGCATGCCAAACACGCTTTATAATCAATCCTCAGCTGAGTGTGAACTCTTGAATTATTTATATTATTTATTAAATTTTCCATTCATTGTATTTTATTATCGTCGACCCCCACCCCAAAGTCAAAGTAACCTAAAAACAGTAGTTGTACACAGTATTATTTATGTTATCTATTGAATTGTCCAATAAATTGTATTTTTTAAACAACTACCCCCACCCTAAACGTAACCGTCTCAGTACTGTAAGAATATTCATTGTTATACAGTGTCACAAAAAAAGACAATAAAAAACGCTTCTATATTAATGTGCATATCGCACTTCTGACAGGCCGCATATCCGATCTAGCCCCCCCAGAAAGACCCCCCCATCTTTCTGAATGAAACGCCTACTTTACAACATCCAATCAGCTCGCAACAGAAAAAACGAGCCACGCCCACTGTTTTCCCATTTACTATTCGGTTTCTCTGCATCACAATATGAAAACAAAATGAAACGGTCGCAGCTTCCGGTTCATGCTGACATGAAGGCATGAACCTCTCAACTAAATTTGACCCTTTTCACATTTCCGGGTGTTGTGATTATCTAGCGGCTGCAGATCGCTAACAAACTATAAATCTGCTGGTTTATGGACTACATATTCAGTCATGCAACACACACACTCCCCTGCTCCAAGTCACCACTGATTAGACCCTCACAACTGAAGCTGCTCACCGACTGATTACTTGGACTTTAAGAACACACACAATGTTGCTGAGTCTTGTTATCTGTTTGAGTGACATTACAACGCGCTTACTTTGTCTTGCTTTGCTGTGTTTTGATCCTTGCTATGTTTATCTGTATCTGTTCTGATCATCTGCCTGTTTATCTGACTACGACTCTGGGTTGCCCTTATACGTCCGTTTGCTCCTGTGTTGATCATTGCTTGCCTTGACCATTCTGTAAATGAAACCCTGCATTTAGATCCTCAACTCCATTGTCAGTGTCACATCCCATCGTTACATGGGGTTTCTCAGCTGGGTCAAAAATGGACAAACCTAAAAGTTGGGTTAAGAACGTAATCAAAATTTTAGGTAAGAGTTGATTTTGATGGTCCCTATTGCACATTTTGTTGACTAAGGTCCAATTCTACCCCCTACCCCTCAATTAAGATTAGGCCTAAAAGTTGCATTGCAACCTGCATTGCAAAATAATCCGACAATAAGGTAAACAAATTAATCTTGTTCTTCCTTTTGACATAATATTATTTTGCTTACCCCATTGGCATATTATTTAGGAAAAACTCGCTTAACTTTGACTCATTATTTCTTGATAAGATGATATTTTTTTGCTTGTCCGGAAAGGCTTCATGATGTCCGAATTTTGAGATATTTGAACTAGAAACAAGCCTAAGAAAAGTATTTTGTGCACTATAGGTTTTTACAAATCCAAATATTACAAACTTTAAAGGATTTAAGATGTTGATGACTATTAAACACATCATAACAGTCTTGTAAAAAGTGCCTATTTACGACGGGTGAAATAAGTTTTGAACATTTTTCTCAGAAAACATATTTCTAAAAGGTGCTGTTGACTTTTTACTAGACATGAGTATCAACTATAGTAATCCATACATACAAAGAAAACAAAGCTGATTATTTTGGAAATAAAATTATGTGTAATAAAATGAAATGACACGAGGAATTATTGAACACTAGAAAAAAGGAGGGTGTAAAAAAGACATGGAAAGCCCAGACAGCAGCTGAAATGTCTCAGTACACTGCAAAAACGCTTTTCTGACTCTCTGTTTCTGGTCTAAATATCGAAAAATGATTAAATCAAGAAGTGTTTTCTTGACAAGCCAAAAATACTGTCTTGTTTTTAGAAATCATGAGTCAAAATTGAGTGAGTTTTTCCTTAAATAAGCAAAATAATCCGACAATGGGGTAAATAAATTAATATTGTTCTTACTTTTGACATAATATTATTTTGCTTACCCCATTGGCAGATTATTTTGCTTGTTTTATAGAAAAACTCACTTAATTGTAACTCATTATTTTGATGATATTTTTTGCTTGTCCAGAAAATGCTTATTGATTTCCAAATTTAGAGATATTTGAACTAGAAACAAGCCTAAGAAAAGCATATTGTGCACTATAGGTTTTTAAAAAAATCTAATTGTTACAAACTTTAAAGGATTTAAGATGTTGATGACTGTTAAACACATCCTGACAGTCTTGTGAAAAGCATCTATTTACAACGGGTGAAATAAAATTTGAACACATCAACATTTTTCTCAGAAAACATTTCTAAAAGATGCTGTTGACTTTTTACTAGACGTCAGTAACTAAAGTAATCCATACATACAAAGAAAACAAAGCTGATTATTTTAGAAAAGAAGTTATGTGTAAAATGAAATGACACAAGGAAAATGTATAGAGCACATGAAGAAAGGAAGGTGTAAAAAGACATGGAAAGCCCAGACAGCAGCTGAAATCTATTTTCAGCAGCTGAAAAACGCTTTTCTGACTCTCTGTTTCTGGTCTAAATTTGTAAAAATGATTAAATCAAAAAGTGTTTTCTTGACAAGCAAAAAATACTGTCTTGTTTAAAGAAATCATGACACAAAATTGAGTGAGTTTTTCCGTAAAACATGCAAAATAATCTGACAATGAGGTAAACAAATGAATCTTGTTCTTCCTTTTGGTATAATATTATTTTGCTTACCCCATTGGCTGATTATTTCGCTTGTTTTAAGGAAAAACTCACTTAATTTTGACTCATTATTTCTGAAAACAAGACAGTTTTTGCCTGTCCAGAAAATGCTTCCTGATTTCTGAATTTTTAGATGTTTGAATTAGAAACTCCAAGTAAGAAAGCATTTGTTGCAGTGTAAACTCAATGACAAGAACATTCAGTTCTGATGATCATCCAGCACACTTACACACATCCAAAAAAGCAAAGAAAAAAAGCAGAACCACTTGAACACAAACACGTTTTGAAATGCTTTAAAACTTTTCACAGATGATGCATTGTCAAGGAAAACGCTATTGAGAAGACAAAGTGAAAGACCGCATCTCGGGCAGCAAGCTGTTGAGAGTGGGCGAGCAATGGCAACAGATGACTATTATCTACACAATACTCCTCAGACTCCACTATATCATTAAACCACGAGCAGAAGCGCGCCACGTTCACATTCCTCCCATTCGCCGCTAATTAGAAAGCTTAAGGGATTTTGTGCCCGTGGAGGACGGGAAATTAACTGTGATCTTCCCGACGAGAACAACTTCAAGGGCTCCAGCTGTCTATAATAGCATCTGCTAACCGGTTTGTCTGCGGCAGATTCATCTTGATGACCTTTGCACGTGTCTCTCAAAACACTTACAGACTAGGAAAGGAGTGTTCAACCTATACGAGACACTTTTGAGATATTCGGTCGGGAGAGATCAGACTCTACGGACGTCAAGATGTCAAGTACTCTTGCCAGGGGTCCACAAGGTAACACTTTAGTTCAGGTCACATTTCACGGAATTTAAAAAACATTAACTAACACTACTAGCTTAATAAACTACTAATTAGCTGTTTATTAACAGTCAGTATGGTGGTAGTTGGGTTTACGTTTTGGGTAAGATCAGGGATCTATAATGAGATCATACTTTATAACTACTAATAATCAGTTTATATCTTAGTAATAGACAGGTAATAACTCCGATAAAGTTGGGACGGTATGGAAAACGCAAATTAAATAATACTTTGACTCGTTGAATTAAACAATAATACTTTTTCCCCCCATCGCAGACAATATGAACATAATATATTTCATGTTTTGTCTGGCCAACTTACTTTCATTGGTTAATATACATCCTTTCCTGTCATTCAGACCTCTAAGACAATCCAAAAAAGTTGTGACAGGAGCTAGTAATCAGGTAAACTATTGAAATGATGATGATTACTATGATAACTATGATTTAGTGCAAAAGCAGCATCAGGAAAGGTCTAGTCCTTTAGGAGCAAAGATGGGCCGAGGATCGGCAGTTTGACAACAAATACAGGAGAAAATGATTGAAATGTTTAAAAACAATGTTCCTCAGAGAAAGAGAGGAAGACATGTGGATATTTCAGCTTTAGCAGTGCAGAACATCATTAAAGATGAAGGAATCTGGAGGAGTTTCAGCGCGTAAAGGACAAGAGCTGAACAGCCGTGATCTCCGATCCCTCAGGGGGCGCTGCATCAAGAATCCTCATGCATCAAGAAGCCCTATGTTAACAGTGTCCAGTGGCCAGCTCAGCATCATAAAGTCTATCGGCCATCGGTAGGGCCAGACAGAATCTGCGGACATTTTTTGCTATTTCTGCGCAGAATTTTGTTAAAAATCTGCGGATTTATGTGGAATTATTTTGGGAGTATGATAACTATGATAACCTTAATATATAAAATAAAAAGTAATACTTTTTTAAACTTTTATTTAATGTTTACAATGCAAATCCAATAAGATCCACTTTATTTGCTAAACAAAGCAAGTCTCTCATATAAAATCTCTACTAAAAGGCAGAAAATACTCCTCTACACACTGTATTGTAAATAAATCATATGAATATTTTCATATTAGTCAATAATTATACTGAAATTAATTTTAAAAACTGAATAAATATAAATGTACACACATTTACACCAGTAAATAAACAGAATCAATGATGGGCTAAAAATCTGCGGAAATCTGCATGCACAGATTCCATGTGGGCCTAGCTATCGGCAATGGACGATGGCATTGTCTATGGAACCAACCCTAATTCAAGTATACAGATTGTTAAACTAATTTCCATGACTTTTCCCAAACTTTTTTCTGTTTTTCGTGAAAACTGTACAAAAGCATGCACATCACTCGTAACTGGGTGCTCAGCCAAAAACACGCAAAAATGCAAATATATATATATATCCAAAAAGGCGGCAACACCAAAGCTTCAAAGACACCAAACTTATTAAATTAAAAAGGCTGACACAAAGCGTTTAACGTTTCGAGCCTCCTGCTCTTCATCAGACAGTGTTGATCACAATCAGGTGCTTCCTTTTGTAAACTTCCGGATCACATCCTATTCTATCACATAACATAGATATACAAAACAAATCATGATATTACAACACAAATGATGGAAAACACAATATGAAAAACAAAATATACAAATTATACAAAATATATAGACAACAGAATACAGCCAAAATCTTTTCCCAAACACCTACTTAGACAAAGAATTATCCAAGAATTAATAAAGAATTAGGGAATTATTTAAGATTATTATAAATTTTTCTGTTTTTCCAAAACTTTTCCAGTCCTGGAAAACACCATGTCAAAATTCCATGACTGTTCCAGGTTTTCCATGACCTTCGTATGAACCCTGGATACTATTCTGCTTACCCCATTGGCAGATTATTTTGGTTGTTTTAAGGAGAAACTCGCTTAACTTTGACTCATTATTTCTGAAAACGAGAATATATTTCATTTGACTTGATTTAAGATGTTTTTTTTTTTTTACATATTTGGACAAGAAACAAAACACAACCTCAAAGTGCAGTTTACATTCAACTCAAACTGACAAGCTTTCAATAAAATAAAATAAAATAAAATAAATTAAAATAAGACAAGACAAGACAAGACAAGACAAGACAAGACAAGACAAGACAAGACAAGACAAGACAAGACAAGACAAGACAAGACAAGACAAGACAAGACAAG
>CAIGQQ010038027.1:1685598-1701169 GCA_903798035.1 Danio albolineatus | reverse complement strand
GGGTTCATTGAGAACATGGTTGTTGTTCAGTAATAAAATTAATCCTCTAAAATACAACTTGCCTAATAATTCTGAACTCCCTATAGTGAGATATCCTGCAGAGGGATGCAGCACTCTTAAAACTGCCAAGCTTCTGAAGCGTGATCATCCAACAATCAAGCGTTTCATTAAAAATAGTCAACAGGGTCGCAAGAAGCGTGTGGAGAAACCACAAAATAACTGCCCATGAACTGAGAAAAGTCAAGTGTATAGGCAACTTTACAACTTTAAAAAATATATAAATATATATATATTGCTCTTCTACAAAATGTTTCTTGATTTTTAGATATTTGGACTACAAACAAGACAAAAACAAGTGAGAAAAACATTTTTTACAGTGCAGAAAACTCACAAAAACACACAAAGCTACACGAGAGGATTCGTTTCCCATCTGAAGCTCATATTCCCAAGCGCAGAAACTCTGAAGAAGGGATTACCCTCCAGCGACATCCATTTTCCCCGTTTCATAACCTTATTCAATCACACAGATCAGTGAACTGAGCCATGCATATAAGCAGGAGGAGACGCCTAATGTACTGCATTACTCTGCATTACACAACCCGGCTTCAGCTAAATAAAACATGTATGCAGCATCTGCAATAAATACTTTGGGCTCTATTTTAACAACTTATGCTCAAAGTCTAAAGCTCAGTGCAAAAGCATTAAGGCCGTGTCTGAATCCACTTCTGCTATTTTAAGGATGGATAAATACGCTCTGCGCCCGGTGAATGGTCTAACAGGGCTGTGCTTATTCTCTTAATGAGTTCTGGCTGTGTTTTGAGCATAACCTGCATTAAACCAATCAGAGTCTTGTCTCTTATTCCCTTTAAGAGTCAGTTGCGTCACTCCATGGTGCATTTACTATTTACATGATGACTCTGTAAGTGTAAAAACTGAAGCTTCACTAGCGAGAAAACAGTTAAACACAGCATCTGCAGCGCGAGGATAAAGAACAAGCCTCCTCCATTCAGCCTCTTTACTTTCTCTTTACTCTTTACTTTACTCCTTTACTTTGGTGTGAGGAAACAGTTAAACAGAGCATCTGCAGTGGAGGATAAAGAACGAGCCTCCTCCATTCAGCCTCTTTACTTTCTCTTTACTCTTTACTTTACTCCTTTACTTTGGTGGAGTGAGGAAACGGTGGAAACTCCCTCCACTGAACACCTCCATCAGCCCACATGTTTAATCTCCTCTGTTAAAGGCAAACATTTGTTCAAAACTATTTCTAAATTCAGCTCTAATCTCCAGCAGAGGAATAAATGAACAATAATAATGAAGTGTGCTCAAACAGCTGAGTTAATCCAAACACACGTCCTGTTCTTACGCCATATATGGTGATGCAGACGTCTCCAAAACCCCACAGGTGGACAAATCTACACTAGTGTTTATTAAAACTAATATAAATATGCAGATAATCAATAATACTGCTGATAACAATAACATTATACTGATGCAGATCGTCATGAGTGAACTGAAAAAGCCCCTAGAGGCGAAGAAGGCAGTGATGTTTATACTGATGTAGAAAATAATCACGTTTTCATCATTTTAACCCTTTAATTGTGTTCATCTGTACAGATATTTGTGTGTTGCTCTTCATCCTGTGTGTATTCAGCAGTGTGGAAGCGTTTAGACCCTCATAGGCGCATAACTAACGCGTTCTGCTGGACTTTAGAGCTGCTTTTAGTTGGTCAGTAGAGCGGTCTATTGTAGCTCCTCAAAATAGCAACACACCAACAATGCGCCTTAACCTGATTTTCCTTCCTGGACAAAAACCAGCAGACTGAAGAACAGCGTATTCCCCAAAACTGTTTCCTTTTTGAACTCCCTTCAGTCTCCCTTATGCCGAGATCAGACTGCATTATTTTAGCCCCGGTTTTGAGTTGCCGACAGGTTTTGAGAAATCGCCGACAAATGCCTGAAACCCCAGGCTAATCGGTGCTCGTTCACGCGAGTGACAATCTGTCACGGTTGGGTATCACAAAAAAACAAGGGAAAGATCCAAGTGCAGCAAAACACATTTAATGTAAAACAACGAAGACAAAATGACAAGGGGATATGCAAAGTAATGAAACTGACAAAAACGTAAAGTGCAAAAAAAAAGCACAAGAGTGAAACAAGCAAAAAATACAAAAACAGGAATCCAAAAATATAGTGATGATACTTAACAAAGTGAACAAACAAACCAGACGTGAAGAACCAGACCACAAATAAGGCAGGACAGAACTAACATGACATCCAAAGGAAAACTAAACACAACATAACAGGGCTTATAAAAGACAAAACTAATTAGACAATGAGACACAGCTGGAAACGAGTGATCACATGACTACAAAACAACACAAAGACCCAAACTAAAGCTGGTGCCCTAACAGACCACCAGAGGGCACTACAGCAGGTGTGACACAATCACACAATATGAACTATCAAAGACGCGATCTGAGAGAATCGCCGATGAGTCGCTGATGTCCGGGAGATATTTGGCGTGTTGAATATCTGGAGCTGTCGGAGATTTAAATCATGTCGTGTGAAATGTGTTCTGACTGAAAATAACATCAGTGATCAGCCAATCAGAGAGCAGCATTCACTAGTGTGGGTACCTGCAGGCCAGCGGGAGGTTGAGAGAAAGTTAAAAGCTCATCTTCAGTTTATTCAGACTCAAGAAATGGAGGGAAAATGAGTGTAAATTTGGCAGGAGCCCCCGTGTGTGTTTGACGTGTCATGTGAGCAATATCCCAACCCAACCCGATCTAAAGTTGAGGAGAAATTGCTGATTCCCTTCAAAGCCAGGTGAGCAAATACAGACATTTTCTTCCCCTTTAACGGCTTCTTTCTCCTTATGTAGTTAATAACTAAAGATATACTGCTTGTGTTTGGGTGCGAGACGTAGTTTGGACAGAGTTGTCGGCGATTCTTCCTATTGTGAAGTCATGCAGTGTGAATTTCCCTGACGTCGGTCCATCTTGCAGTGTAAACACAGCAGTGACAGAACACTAGCCCAGATAGTCATGCAGAGTGAACACATCTGTGACACCACTACTATGAAAATCATGCAGTCTAAACTCGGCATTACACTCCCCATAATTACTGCACTATTTAAAACGTGCACATTTAAAATTGCACATATTTATGGCAAGGCAAGGCAAGCCAAGGCAAGTTTATTTATATAGCACATTTCATACACAGTGGCAATTCAAAGTGCTTTACATAAACAGGAATACAATTGAAGTATAAGAAAATAAAAACAAATAATAAAAAACAGATTAAAAACAGATTAAAATGAGTTATAAAAGAATGAAAAGAAAAGAAAAACACAATAGTGCGATCTGTTGGACATAGCACAGTGCTCATTCAGTAAAGGATTCATGTTGAACTGCACACACCCACTGTCCACCCAAAGTCCAGGTAATCAGTCGGCTCACAGCCTGATTACCTGGACTATTTAAACAGCACAGACACACACACACACACTGTTGCTGAGTCTTGTTTGCATCTTGTGACATTACAACGAGTTTCCTCTGTCTTGTTTTTTACCCTCGCCTTGTCAATCTGTTTTTCCCTGCCTGCCGCCAGCCTTCTGACCTTTTATCTATTACTTTGACTACGTTTATGGATTGCCTGTATACATCTGTTTGCCCCTGTACTGACCACTGCTTACCTGACCTTGCTATTAAACCTGCATGGATCTGCAACTATGTTGTCACTTCCCCTGGTTACACTTACGCCTTCTTGCTCCGGGTGTATGATAGGGCCCATAGTGTTTGTCTTGTTTTTATTATAAATATCAAAAAATTCTTTAATTTTTTTCAAGAGAAGCGATAAATTTTGTCTTGTCTTTAGAGATAGAATCAAAATTAAGTGAGTATTTCCTAAAAAGGAGCAAAATAATCAAGTTTTTAATATTTTGGCATGATATTATTCGTCTTACCCACATATTGGCTGATTATTTAGCTTGTTTTAACTAAAAACTCACTTAATTTCGACTCGTTATCTCTGAAAACAAGACAATATTTGCTGTTTGTCCAGAAAACGCTTCTCGATTTCAGAATTTGTAGATATCTGGACTAGAATCGGGACTCCATACATCAGGCAGCCAGTCCATTAGCTGTACAGGGGTATATAGACCCGCTTCGAGAGGCTAATTTGATCCAAAAGTGGCTCATTAAATGGATGAGAGAAACCGAGAGGACAGATAAACAGCTGAATGTGTGAGTATGAAAGGTCAGTGTGGGTGGACGAGGACCCTTTGATGGAAGCGCTCGCAGAGAGTGAATGAACCCGCATGTGCGCTCACAAATCCTCCCGACGCGCTGTGCAAAACATCCGGAAATTAGCAGCTTTTCTGTATTTGGTGATTTGTTTTTATTTTTGTGTTTGTTTCTGCTTTAGAAATGCATTATGGGGTTTTGATCTTTCTTCCAACAACTTTTAATCTTGAAGTTTTTTTTTTAAAGTGACTTTTATTAACATTTTTAATAGTTTAAAGTGCTATATCGTCTGGGTTGACGTTGTAAATTACGCTACAAAAACCTTCCAGTACATTTTCTGTCATTTTACAGACTTATTTCTCTATAACCTTCTATGTTAAGCTGCTTTGGCACAATCTACATTGTAAAAGCGCTATATAAATAAACGTGAATTGAATATATTATTCTTATAATACACTCACCGGCCACTTTATTAGGTACACCTTACTAGTAGCGGGTTGAACGCCCTTTTAATCCTTCGTGGCAGAGATTCAACAAGCTACTGGAAATATTCCTCAGAGATTTTCCTCCATGTTGACATGATAGCATCAGCTAGCATCGCAGTTGCTGCAGATTTGTCGGCTGCACATCCATGATGCCAATCTCCCGTTCCACCACATCCCAAAGCTGCTCTATTGGATTGAGTTCTGGTGACTGTGGAGGACATTTGAGTACAGTGAACTCATTGTCATGTTCAAGAAACCAGTCTGAGATGATTCACGCTTTATGACATGGAGCGTTATCCTGCTGGAAGTAGCCATCAGAAGATGGGGACACTGTGGTCATAAAGGGATGGACATGGTCAGCAGCAATACTCAGGTAGGCTGTGGCGTCCACACGATGCTCAATCGGTACTAATGGAGCCAAAGTGTGCCAAGAAACTATCCCCCACACCATTACATCACCACCACCAGCCTGAATACAAGGCTGGATCATCCATGCTTTCATGTTGTTAAGGGCAAAATTCAGAAAAATCTGTTTAATAGTCGACTCTTAAAGGGTGTCTATTATGCAAAAAATCATTTATATGAGGGGTTTAAACACAGTTGTGTGGCAGCAGTGTGTGAATATAACCAGCCTCTAATGGTAAAGATTAATAAACTGTATTGTTTATAATCAGACTTGATATAAACAGTATGCAGAAACACTTTGATTGACATTCTCCTAAACTATGATGTCATCAGAGGGGGAAAGCCCCACCCACTATTGACCATCTCTCGCTCATTAGCATAATACATCAGTCTTGTTTTTGAATCTGCCACTATGCTGACACACAATCATTTTTGCTCCGCCATCTTCTGAAAAAGAGCACAATCTCATTTGCATTTAAAGCGACAGTCACCAAAACACCACAATACAGATCAAAGCCTAAAAGGGTCAGTTTTAGAAAGCTATAAAACATTATTAGTGTGTTATTTTGAGCTGAAACTTCACACACACACTCTAGATGCATTTCACATAGTAAAAAGGTACCCTTTAATCAAATTACTGGTGTCCATGTTAACGTTCTGACTGTTTTCTCTCCTCCGATATCCTAAAAACATCCAGAACCGTGACCCGCGGCACGCTCCCCTTAGTGACGCACCGCCAGCCGTACATGCATGTGCTAAATGTGGCCTGCTGCCTGCTGGGAAATGTCACTGTGCTTAAATAAAGGTGTTTACAGAGATGACTCCAGCTGAAATGTGAGACTCCCTGCGCTCAGTGATGCAATCACGATCCACACGCCGTCAACGGCTCCTTATCTATACATTCACAATTTAATCACTCGCCAAAAAAATGCTCATTTCTAGTCTAAATACCTCAAAATTCTTAAAATCAAGAAGCATTTTCGAGACAAGCACACAAATATTGTATTGTTTTCAGAAATATTGAGTCAAAATGAAGTGAGATTTGCCTTAAAACAAGGTAAATAATCGCCCAGTGGAGTAATCTTTTGACATAAGATTATTCTGCTCACCCCGTTGGCAGATTATCTTGCTTGTTTCATGGAAAAAGTCACTTATTTTGACTCACAATTTCTGAAAACAAGACAAATTCGTACACACTTTGTTTTAACGTTCAATTCAGGCTATTAATAAACTATTAATCAAGACCTTTAGCTCAATAAGCGAATAACAATCTGCTTATTAACAGTAAGGCAGTATTTGGGTTTAGGTTTGGGTATTGGGCAGGACAAGACATGTAAAATAAGATCATACTTCATTCATTCATTCATTCATTCATTCATTTTCTTTTCAGCTTAGTTCCTTTATTAATCCGGGGTCGCCACAGCGGAATGAACCGCCAACTTATCCAGCATTTTGTTTACGCAGCGGATGCCCTTGTTGCCACGATACTGGAATGTGAAAATGGGAAATATGATAATAATTATGTAGTTGCAACTGCAGGATATGGTGACGTTGTGAGATATAGTCGCACTTATGAGGAAATCAGAAGATTATACTGCTTGGCAGATTATCTTGCTTGTTTTATAGAAAAAGTCACTTATTTTGACTCACGATTTCTGAAAACAAGACAAATTCGGACACATTTTGTTTTAATGTACAATTCAGGCTATTAATAAACTATTAACCAAGACCTTTAGCTCAATAAGCGAATAACGATCTGCTTATTAACAGTCTGTAAGGCAGTATTTCGGTTTAGGTTTGGGTATTGGGCAGGACAAGACATGTAAAATAAGATCATACTTCATTCATTCATTCATTCATTTTCTTTTCGGCTTAGTCCCTTTATTAATCCGGGGTCGCCACAGCGGAATGAACCACCAACTTATCCAGCAGCGGATGCCCTTCCAGCCGCAACCCATCTCTGGCAAACATCCATACATTCTCATTCACACACATTCATTCATTCATTCATTTTCTTTTCGGCTTAGTCCCTTTATTAATCCGGGGTCGCCACAGCGGAATGAACCGCCAACTTATCCAGCATTTGTTTTACGCAGCGGATGCCCTTCCAGCCACAACCCATCTCTGGGAAACACATCCATACATTCTCATTCACACACATACATACCCAATTCACCTGTACCGCATATCTTTGGACTGTGGGGGATGCCATCTGACCCAGCCGAGGCTCGAACCATCGACCTTCTTGCTGTGAGGCGACAGCACTACCTACTGCGCCACTGTGTCGCCATCATACTTTATTAGTGCTAATAAACAGTTCATATCTTAATAACAGGCAGGTATTAATCCAGTAGTAAATGGTGTGAATTGTTACTTAAACTAATAATGAACAATTTATGCTGACACTTTCGTTCAGGGGTCACCAAACTTGTTCCTGGAGGTCCGGAGTCTTGCAGATTTTAGATCCAACCCTAATCAAGCACACCTGATCAAGCTAATCAAGATCTTACTAGGTGTACTTGAAACATCCAGGCAGGTGTGTTGAGGCAAGTTGGAGCTAAAGCCTGCAGGACACCGGACCTCTAGGACCGGGAGTGTATTTATGTCAGTAAATACATTCCCTAATGAAACCTTATCGTAAAGTGTGATGGTTAAATTAACGCAATATGTAATACCTCTTTTTCCTTGCAGCATTTAATTAATGAAGTTTAAAAAGAGCTTCAACATATGTAGAAAAAGCTTCAAAAAGGAATTGAAGCTTTGCTCTATGGGAGTCTTGTTATTGCCACTTTCCTCCCATAAACCCTGTGTGTGTGTTTGTGTGTGTGTGTGTGTGTGTGTGTGTGTTAATAAGCCGTGTCTGATGAATTCTCATGGCCTATGGAGTTTGAGACTGCTGTGCCGGGTGAGATAATCCTGCCCTGAGCTCACGCTGATGCGGTAAACGAAAAAATGAACATGTTTGCAGCTTCATGTCGGCGTTTTTTCAATAATCGAAGCAGATCAAAGACGCTGATGGCCATATTTGCAATGTCCTCGAGCACTTCATCTAAGACTAAACTCTTATCTAAATGAATCCCGAAGTCTCGAAAAACTAAATTACACTGTTCACATGAGGCTTCTGCCAGTTGAATCATTACTGAGCCAAAAGGAAGCCCTATGTTAACAGTGTCCCAACAGTGGCCTGTGTTAACGCTCCCCATTAACTTTGAATGGAGTGACGTTAAGCACTGCCGAACAGAATTGTGGGTCCGTGTCGTATCATTTTTAAATATTCCAGTATCGATACTTATCGACATATCGATATTTTTAAGCGAAGTTGTGAGATGTAACTTTAAATTGGGAAATATCGTCACTATTATGACAAAAGTTATAGTGTTGTCACGATACTGTAATGTGAAAATGGAAAATATAATAATAAATATGTAGAAATATAATAATAAATATGTAGTCTCCGATCCCTCAGGCGGCACTGCGTCAAGAATCCTCATCCATCAATAAGTGATTTAACCACATGGGCTCAGGACTACTGCGGCAAACCTGTCAATTACCACAATGCGTAGTTACATCCACAAATGCCAGTTAAAACTGGAAGCCCTATGTTAACAGTGTCCAGAAATGCCTTTATTAACACTCCCCATTAACTTTGAATGGAGTGACGTTAAGCACTGGCGAACATAAGCACATGGACCATTTTTAAATATTCCAGTATCGATACTTAACGACATACCGATATTTTTAAGCGAAGTTGTGAGATGCAACTTTAAATTGGTAAATATCGTCACTATTATGACAAAAGTTATAGTGTTGTCACGATACTGTAATGTGAAAATGGAAAATATGATAATTATGTAGTTGCAACAGCAGGATATTGTGACTTTGTGAGATAGTCGCAATTATCAGGAAAAATGTTGTATAGTGTTAATGTCACGATACTAGAACTACTAATTTTGATACGATACTTTGAAAAATATTGTTTTATTGTCAACTGCAGCTCGTGAGAAAAGCCAGCGAAAAAACAAAACTGCTATCGATGCTAATCAAAAGATTGTATTGTTTTAAATATTCCAGTATCGATACTTATCGAAAATCATCATTTAAGCGAATTAGATGTAGAATTAAATTGTACAATATAAACACGATTATGAGTAAACACGTTAAAACCGAGAAATCATAATAATCCGAAATTTAATTGCGAGATAACATCATAACGCGAAATATAGTCACAATTACGAGGAAAACAGTACAATACATAACATTAAACTGTGGATTATAGTAGAAATTATAAGAAACGAAAAGCTGCAGCTGTACAGTCAAATAGCAAATTATATGAATATAACACATTGCAACTGTGAAATATAGCAACACTGTAAAAAAAAAAACTGCAGGATCAAAACGTCATGACAACATTTTTAAGTTTCTTTAACTTGTTTTAATGAGAAAATCACATTCAAATTGTTTAAGTTCGAATTCTTACTTGTTTTAAGTCTGTTTAATTGATGCAAGTTGATTCAACTTAATTTAAATACTTTTTTACAGTCACAATTTAAAGAAGAGAAGTTGTGAGTTGTAACTTTAAATTGAGAAATATTGTAAGTATTATGACCACCATTTTTGTCAACTGCTGCTCGTGAGAAAAGTCAGCGGAAAAACAATAGTCGCTATCGACACTAACCAAAAGCAAGATCGTATCGTTTTTAAATATTCCAGTATCGATACTTATCGAAAATCATCATTTTTAAGCGAATGAGATGTAACGTTGAATTGTACAATATAAACACGATTATGAGAAAACACGTTGAAACTGAGAAATCATAATAATACGAAATTTAATAGCAATTGCAAGATATAACATCATAATGTGAAATATAGTCACGATTACGAGGAAAACCGTACAATACATAACATTAAACTGTGAAATATAGTAGAAATTGCTCAATAAACGCTCAAAATGGTCAACATCTATAGTCTTCGGGCAGGTCTACAGAGAAAGCTGATATTATACTCATAATTATGCAATGCTGGAGATTTTACTAATTAAAAAGTAGCATTTTATGTACTGTACAGTTAGGAAATGTTATTAATTTAGCTAATTTGGTTCATTTGGTCCACATCGAGCCCATTTTTTCTCCATGGCACATTCATAATAACATAAACAAATGAAAAACATGTCCTTTACATTTCAAGTTCTCATCATTATAGCGTTTATTTGTGTGGCAGTATTGAATTTATGCAGCACAATTAAATTAAACTCCAATAAATATTTACAAATACTGATTACCATCACAGTGACATTGCATTAATTGGGCTGTTTTTTTTATTAGATGTCTATTTTTAATGTTGCGTTCAAATCCATATTGATTTAATGACAACAATAAAGTATTTAGTAAAGAAAGAGGCATCACAAACTGGCCGCACTGGTCTCTGTAGTACCTCTGAATTGCAGATTTCTCCAAAACAAAGGGATAGTTCACACAAAAACGAATATTTATAGATCATTTACTCTCCTTCAGGCCTACAAAGACTTAAATCCGTCCCCTTGGAGGCTCATATAATGGCAGTCAATGATTATCGGTGTTCTCCAGATTAAAAATAAACACATACAAACAAGCCCAAATCAATGAGATCTGTTAGAGCAGGCTGTGGATTAAAGCTAATGATATTGTAAATAATTTCCTACACAGACCGATCGTTTCGCATCACCAGAGCCGTAGGGATCGATTTGTTTGTGTTTATTTTTAATCTAAAAACCCGATGACCATTGACTGGCATTGTATGATCTAACAAGCACCTCAGATTTAAGTATAAGCTTTGTTGATGTGCCACAGACAGTCATAGTGTCAAATTGTACAATATAAATGCAATGGAGCGAAGTTGTTAGATGTAACTTTAAATTAAGCAATATCAACACTATAACAACAAATGTTATAGTGTTGTCACGATACTTCTAATTTTGATACGATACTTTGAAAAATATCGTTTTTTTGTCAACTGCAGCTCGCGCGAAAAAAACAAAGCCGCTATAAATACTAATCGAACGCAACATTGTATCGTTTTAAATATTCCAGTATCGATACTTATCGAAAATCATCATTTTTAAGCGAATGAGATGTAACGTTTAATTGTACAATATAAACACGATTATGAGAAAACACATTGAAACTGAAGTCAAAATTATACAAAATGTAATTGCAATTGCGAGATATAACATCATAACGTGAAATATAGTCACAATTACGAGGAAAGCTGTACAATATATAACATTAAACTGTGAAATATAGTAGAAATTCTAAGAAACGAAAAGCTGCAGCTGTACAGTCAAATTGTAAATTATATGAATTTAAAAACGTCATGACAACATAGGTTATGTTTCTTTAACTTATTTTAATAAGGAACTCAAGTTCAAATTGCTTAAGTTCTAATTTTGTTTTAAGTCCGTTTAATTGATGCATGTTGATTCAACTTAATTTAAATACTTTTTTACAGTCAAAATTTAAAGAAGCAAAGTTGTGAGATGTAACTTCAAATTGAGAAATATTGTCACTATTATGACCAAAGTTATAGAGTTGTGGAATTTCTAATTTCGATACCATACCTTAAAAAGTACTGATTTTTTGGTCAACCGCTACTCGTGAGAAAATTCAGCGAAAAAACAAAGTCAGTATCGACACTAACCAAAAGCAAGATTGTGTCATTTTTAAATATTCCGGTATCGATACTTATCGAAATATCAATATTTTTAAGCGAAGTTGTGAGATGTAACGTCAAATTATGAAATAATGTCACTATTATGTCAAACGTTATTGTGTTGTTGCGATACTGGAAAGTCTAACTTCAATACGATACCTTGAAAAATATCGCTACTAGCCAAAAGCAAGATCATATCGTTTTAAATGTTTCAGTATCGATACTTATCGAAATATCGATATGTTTAAGCGAAGTTGTTAAATTTAACGTCAATTTATTAAATAATGTCACTATTACGTCAAACGTTATAGTGTTGTCACGATACCGGAATTTCTAACTTTGATACGACGCCTTGAAAGGATCGATACTAACCAAAAGCAAGATCGTATCTTTTTAAATATTCCAGTATCAATTTTTATAGAAATATCTATATTTTTAAGCGAAGTTGTAAAATTTAACGTCAAATTATGAAATAATGTCACTATTATGTCAACCGTTACAGTGTTGTCACGATACCGGAATTTCTAATTTCGATACGATACCTTGAAAGGATCGATACTAACCAAAAGCGAGCATTAAAGCAAGACTGCATTGCTTTGAATATTCCAATATCGATACTTATCGAAATATCAATATCTTTATGCAAAGTTGCGAGATGTAACTTAAAATTGAGAAATATCGTCACTATTATGTCAAACGTTATAGTGTTGTTATGATACTGGAATGTCTAACTTTGATACGATACCTTGAAAAATATCGATACTAACCAAAAGCAAGAACGTATTGTTTTTAAATATTTCAGTATCGATACTTATCGAAATAAAAAAATTTTGACAACGTAACAAAGTTAAAAATAATAACGTAAAAAGCTTAAAAATGGGAAATATAGTAATAATTATGTAAAAAAAAGTTGCACAGGCATCAAAAACACAAGCAAATGAATAACTATACAAACTCTTAACTCTAACACTGCGTATATCCTGCGATGGGACTATTGCGATATCGATGCTGAAACGATATATCACGCAGGCCTACTCTAAAGTCATACACAAGTTACGATATTCATATTCATGCAGTTCCAACGCAATAACTAGCTGTTAATTATCTGGCAAAGCGCTCTAGTTCTCCTGAAATAAATCTTTACGGCTCTGTGTTCATGACAGGCTGCCGAGCGAGCTGCTATATTTATATTGATCCCTGGTTCAGAGCGAAGGATTTTTCTGTCAACATGTTCAGTTTCTGCTCATACAGTAAAAATAATCTGAGCGGGCCGGCAGAGGAGATCTGCGAGCGTGACGATGACGGACTGACAGAGAGATCAGAGAGAAAAGCTGAGGCTGTGATGATCTGAGCTGCTTCAGGACAGATTACAGCTCACACGCACACACAAACACACACACACACACACACACACAATCATAGACGACTACACACGCGCGCGCGCACACACACACAATCAGACAGACGACTACACACGCGCACGCACACACACACACACACACACACACACACTATCAGACAGACGCTTACACACACACACACACACACAAACACACATATACATGTATATACTCACACAGACACACATACACACTTACACTCACAGACACACACATATATACACACACACACCACACAGACATATACTCACACAAACATACGCATGCATGCATACAAACACTTAGACACACGCACAGACACACACATATCTACATACAATCAGACAGACACTTACACACAAATATACACTCATACACTTACACAAACACACGCATACATACACACACACACTCACACAAACAGACACTTACACAAACACATATACAAACACAAACACATGCGCGCGCGCATACACACACTTATATACACTCTCACACAGACACAAACACACAAATACACACATGTACACACACGCACATTTACACATGCACATTCACACACACACATACATACTTACACACATACATACACCCAAACACTTACACACACACATTCATGCACTCAGGCAGACACTTACACACATACATACACACACACAGACAGACACACGCACACATTTACACGTACACATTTACACATACACACACTTGCACATACACTCACAGACATGCACACACGCACACATACACCCAAACACTTACACACACACACAAACACACGCATACACTCAGGCAAACAGACACTTACACACACACACACACGCACACACACACATTCATACACGCAGGCAAACCGACACTTACACACACACACACACACACATTCATACACTCAGGCAAACACTTACACAGACACACACACACACACGCATACATACCCACTCACACACACACACACACACGCATTCATACACTCAGGCAGACACTTACACACAGACACACACACACGCATACATACCCAAACACTCACACACACACGCACACACACACACATTCATACACTCAGGCAAACAGACACTTACGCACATACACACACACACAAACAGACAGACAGACACACACACACATTTACACGTACACATTTACACATACACACACTTGCACATACCCACACACACACACGCACGCACACACACACATATACACACATACAAATATACACACATATGCACAAACACACACACACACACACAGACAGACACACATACACACTCATACAGAAAGCAAGACAGACACACACAAATATACACATGTACACACACACACATATACACGCAGAGACTCACAAACATAAACACGCAATTACACACACACGCATACAAACACATATACACTCATACGTTTACACAAACACACACACTCACAAGTGCACACAGACACATATTTTTACACAAAGACACACACACACACACACTGGCAATCATTTTATTGTCACCAGCTATCTATACGTTTAATATCCCAGCAGCCAGCGGATGGTGACAGACTGGCATGCGGGTCAAGAAGCCGATGGCACAGTATATATATATATATATATATATATATATAAATATATATATAGCTGCGGGTCGCCATATCCAGCATAATTCCCCTTTTAGTCTCGGACGTGCTCTCGGATTCCCGGCGGGAGAGAGAGGTGAAAAGACCGCCTTATTTCATCATCTGACCCTCCGCGTACACATTCCAGCTCAATATAGACAAACAATGAATGCCGGCGGCTCCGGATGGAAACTATGAGCAGAAAACCAAGCAAGGAACAGGTGAGGAACATAGTCTGTTCACTCGGCGGCCATACTAGAAAACCACTCAGTTATATACACACATATACACTCACACAAGCAGACAGACACTTACACACAAACCATATATACACATACACACACACTTACAAAAACAGACATACACTTACACATATACACACACACACACAAACAAACATACACACATATACACATATGCATACACACACACACACATAAATTCAAACCCACACACACACACATTCATGCACATACATACGCATGCAGACACACACACACACATCCATACATACACAAACATACAAACACAAACGCACAAATAGACAAACACACACATACACATACATAAACACACACACACATATACACATAAACACACATACAAACATGTATACACACATATACACACATCCACACAAATAGACAAACACATTTAAACATATACACACACACGCAAATAGACAAACACACACAGAGACACACATACATATACATAAACAAACATACACACACACAGATGCATACATACACACGCACACACATCCATACATACA
>CAIGQQ010038027.1:1615905-1645151 GCA_903798035.1 Danio albolineatus | reverse complement strand
AGATTGATGGATGAGTGGATGGAAAAATAAACCGATGAATGGATGGGTTGATGGCTGGATGGATAAATATTGATGGATGGGTGAATGGATGGATAGATAAATAAACACATGAATAGATGGATAGAAAAAATAAACAGACTATTGGACGGGAAGATGGATGGATAAATGAACAGAAGGATGGATGCATGGATTGATGGATAAACAGCTTGATGGATGGATAGATAGATAATTAAGTGAATGAATGGGTAAATGGATGGATGGATAAATAAACAGATAGCTGTTGGATGAATGGATGCATGGATGGATAAACGAATGGATGGATGGATAAACAGATTGATAGATGGACGGATGGATAAATAAATAGATTGATGAATAGGTGGATGAATAAATAAATAGATTGATGGTTGGTTGGATGGGTAAATAAAGTGATTAATGGATGGGTGGATGGATGGATGGATGGATGGGTGGGTGGATGGGTGGATAAATAAACAGACGGATGGATGGATGGATGAATGGATGGATGGATAAATGAAGAAAAATGATGGATGTGTCGATGGATAAATGGATGGATGGATGGATAAACAGATTGATGGATGGATGAATGGATGGATGGATGGATGGATGTATAAACAGATTGATGGATGTGGGGATGGATAATTAAACTGATGGATAGATGGATGGATGGATGGATGTATAAATAAACTGAATAATGGATGGATGGGTGAACAGATGGATGGACAGGTGGATGGATAAATAAACAGATGGATAGATAGGTGGATGGATAGATGAATAAACAGAAGGATGGATGGATAGATGGATAAATAAACAGGTGGATGGATGAATGGAAGGATGGATGGATGGATGGATGGATGAATGGAAGGATGAATGGAAGGGTGGATGGATGAATGGATGTATGGATAAATAAACAGATTGATGGATGGGTCGATGGATAATTAAACTGATGGATGGATGGATGGATGGATGGATGGATGGATGGATAAACCGAATAATGGATGGGTGAACAGATGGAAGAATAAACAGATGGATGGACAGGTGGATGGATAAATATACAGATGGATAGGTGGATGGATGGATAAACAGTAGGATGAATGGATAGATGGATAAATAAACAGGTGGATAAATGGATGGAAGGATAAATGGATGGATGGATGGATGGATGAATGATAGAAAAGTGAGTGGGTAAGTGGGTCGATAAGTAAACACATGGATGGATGGATTGATGGGTGGATAAATAAATGGATGAATGGATGGACAGACAAACATGCTAATGCTAATATGTTTGTGGTTGTTTTAACTCGGTAAAACGCCTCAACACAGATGCTTCATACTTCAGGAAGTGAGTCTCTGTTAATCATAAATGCTGTGTGGCTATCAGAAAAGTGTCAACCCCCCGAAGAGTCTCCTGCAGTGTGTGTGTGTGTGTGTGTGTGTGTCGTGTGCTATGTGCATGTGTGTGTTGAGTGTGTGGTGGCAGGAAGCAGTGCGCAGAAACATTTGACCCATAATGCACCGCGACAGCTGACAAGTGGATCCAAGATGGCGTAGAAAGTAAAGCTAGGTAAGTGCAGACTTCCTCCAACACCTTCCTCCCGTGCGCCACTCGCCCTGCGCGCTCCTCTGCGCCGTCGACCCCGCAACAAAGAAGCGGTTCTATGCTTGTTAATGACGGGCTCGGGGTTGCTAAAAGCCGCGGTTTTCCTTCGTACGGTTAACGTGACGGTGAGCAGGCCTGGTCGCGGCGGCGCTACTCTGACTAGCGGCTAAATGTGTCCGCGTCCGCCTGCGATCCGAGCCCCGGGGCAGCCGCGTCATCACCCCGCGGAAAGATGCTCGAATGCGGGATGGAAATATGCGAAAATTAGCACCGATTGCAATGTGGATGCTGCAGGAATATATTGTAAATATGTGTGTCCGGGGGCGGCTCGAGCTCAAGGCCATGAGAGCAGCGATCATCGCATATACGTGTATTATTTAACTTTATTATTTAAACGCGGCTAGCGGTGATTGCTAACACACTATCTAGTCATATATTGCTCATAACTCCCTGTAAATGCAGGTTATCATCGCTTTTTGTGTTGATGTTAACGGCGTACACGCAGTTGTTGTTGTTTCTGAACGGACACTCGGGGGTTGTTTCAAAACCTAGCGCGCTGCCTTGCTAGTCATCACGGTTTGGAGTAGTGCACGCGTTTTCCCGATGTATAGATGCATATTTTTAATAAAACCCGTCGAGGGAATGACCGAATGTTGGATTCAAGTGTCCTGAAGATGTCTAGATTGATGGTTGTTGTTGTCTGGCTAGGCTGCTCGCTAGGGTTTTGAGACGCGGCCACACACTCGCACTCAGACGGGACATCTATTATTAACTGACCCGGAATCCAAATATAGAGTGTTTATATATTTTACTGAGGCTCTGTTGCCTTGTTTGGTGTGCAGGAGGTTAATTAGATGTTGGTTTGGTAAGACTGTGTGTTATTGTGTGTGTGTGTGTGTGTAGTATAACTGACGGTCTCCGTGTGTATGTGTGAAAGAGAGAGACTTTGGATAGTGTGTGTGTGTGTTATGTAGCCTACGTGAAATTATGCAAATATTAGTTACAAAACAGGTATTTTAATGATGTGGTGTTGTTAATTTTAAGTTTTGCATTAATGCACTTGCTGCAGATTTTGCCTTTTTGGGGGGGATTTTACCAAAGGATAATTTTATTTTATATTATGTTAGTAAATGTGTAATAGAACAAGCAGTTTGTGAAAACAATGTTTCGTACGGCCCAAAGATTTAACTAAAGGACTTTATCTAATAGAATTATCTAAACGCATAAAATTGATGTGTAGGTGTTGTTTTTCCTCTCATACGGCTGGTATCATACAGTTTTTACTACGATTTACAATGTGAAAGACACTCGTGTGTTAGCAAAAATAATATTTTCAGTCATATTTGGATTAAAAATCGTTTGATGACTGTAAAAGACTATGAAAAGCTCGAGGTTTGACTCCAAAATGCTCCTAAGTTGTCATTTTTAATCTTCATACTGTCGTCACTGTCATTCAAAACACTAAATTGTGCTGATTTGCCATCAAAAATGGTTTTAATCAGTAAGGTATCATCAAATTTTATGTAATTACTTCTTCTTTTTTATATTTTTACAGGGTCCAGTGTATTTTATTAAAGGTTAAATTAGTTTATTATGTAAGTAATTCATAAACTCAATATATCAAATGTATACGGGTCAAAATGGTGGGAAAACGTTTATTTTTAACCATCTAAACAAATTGTGTGAGGGATTGGTGTGAAAAAGTGTGAGGGATTGGGGTTTTTTTTCTAGAGAAAAAAAGGCATGCAATATCATGCAGTTTGTACCACGATTTACCATGTGGGAGACACATTTTCAATCATCTTTAGGTCAATAATCCTTTTATAACAATAAAAGGCTAATAAAAGATTACAGATCGACCCCAAAATGCTCCTAAATTGTCATTTTTAATCTTCATACTGTCGTCACTGTCCTCATTTGCCATCAAAAAATGCTTTAAGTCATGAAGATATTATCAAATTTCATCTAAATGGTTTCTCTTTTCTGTATTTTTATCATGTCCAGTGTATTTTATTAAATGTTTAATTAGTTATATTATGCAAGTAATTCATAAACTCTATATCAAATGTATACGGGCCAAAATGGTGTAAAAACGTTTATTTTTAACCATCTAAGCAAATAAAAGTGTGAGAGATTGTTTTTTTTTCTAGAGAAAAAATGCATGCAATATTATACAGTTTTTACCACAATTAACCATGTGGGTGACACATTTTCAATCATCTTTAGGTCAGTATCCCTTTTATGACAATAAAAGGCTAATAAAAGCTCACAGTTTGACTCCTAAATGCTCCTTTATTGTCATTTTTAATCTCTATACTGTCGTCACTGTCATTCAAAACACTAAATTGTGCTCATTTGTCATCAAAAATGCTTTAAGTCATGAATATATTATCAAATTTCATCTAAATGGTTTCTCTTTTCTGTATTTTTATCATGTCCAGTGAATTTTTTTTTAAGGTTAAATTAGTTTATATTATGCAAGTAATTCATAAACTCGATATATCAAATGTATACAAGCCAAAAATGGTGGGAAAACGTTTATTTTTGACCATTTAAACAAATAATAGTGTGATTTATGGATGTAATTTTCCTGAGGAAAATAAAAGACATGCAGTATCATACAGTTTTTACTGCAATTTACCATATGGGAGACACATTTTTAGCCATATTTAGGTCAATAACCCGTCGATGACATTAAAAGGCTAATCAAAGCTCACAGTTTGACCCCAAAATGCTCCTAAATTGTCATTTTTAATCCTCATACTGTTGTCACTGTTCTTCAAAACACTAAATTTGATCCATTTGTCATCAAAAAGGTTTTATAGTTATTAAGAGATCTAATTTCTTATCTCTTAATCATTTCCTGTACGGTGGGTTTTATTGATGGTTAAATTATTTTAAGTTTTATCAATTAATTCATAAACTCAATATATCAAATGTATACGGGCCAAAGATGGTGGGAAGGCGTTTATTTTTAACCATCTAAACGAATAAAAGTGTGATTTTTTTTCTAGAGAAAAAAAGGCATGCATCATACAGTTTCTACTACGATTTACCACATGGCAGACACATTTTCAGTCATCTTTAGGTCAATAACCTGTTGATGACAATAAAAGGCTAATAAAAGCTCACAGTTTGACCACAAAATGCTCATAAATTGTCATTTTTAATTTTCATACTGTCGTCGCTGTTCTTCAAAACACTAAATTTGACCCATTTGTCATCAAAAATGTTTTTTCATCACTAAGATATCATCTAATTTCACATAATCGCTTACTAGTTTCGATATTTTTATAGGGTCCAGTGTATTTTATTAAATGTTTAATTAGTTTATATTATGCAAGTGATACATAAACTCGATATATCAAATGTATACGGGCCAAAAATGGTGGGAAAACATTTATTTTTAACCATCTAAACTAAAGTATGATGGATTTATGTATTTGTTTCTGGAGAAGATTCCGTATGGCAAAAAAAAAAAGACAAAATAATAATATTTTAGCTGGAGATTGCACTAATTTGGTAGGATTGTTTTGTAAACCATTATCTTTTGAATGTAAGGACTGCTGACGTATACTATTTATATCATTATATTAATATAAACCTATTATTATGGATTAATTTTATATTATTATCATAATTATAGCATTATGTTTTCCTTATTTTTCCCTTTTTTACTTAATTTGCATACTTAATGTTGCATGGTTTTCAAGGTATCGTATCGAAGTTGGAAATTTCAGTATCGTGACGACACAATCAGTCAAACTGACTAAATATATGAAGATAAACTTTGTAAAACGCCGACTGAAAGCTGATTGACTTATTAAAATAAGCTAAAGCAACATTAAAATATTGGCACTTTTTGTCATTACATTGTTAACAGTCTAATATTTTATATATTTTAGTAAATATGTTATAAAAGAGACTTGCTTTGTTTACCAAACAAGTAAATTTATTTGGATTTGCATCGTGAACCTTTAAATAACATTCATTTATTTTGTTTAACACTTTCAGTCCCAGAATCAGCTTTAATCTGTGCCAGAAATTGCAAAAAATGTCCACAGATTCTGTATGGCCCTACCCATCAGAACTAAAGTAAAACATGGTAAACACTGTAACAAAAAAACTGGGTTCCAAACAATTCTTTCATAATTTTCCAACACTAATCGATTAAGTTAATTTAATAGTTTTTTTTACTAATTTAAGTGAATTGAACTTAAACATATTAAGTTTTCCCCTCCAAAAAAAACCCCATAAGAATTGTTGTAGGTACGTATATATTGGTTGTTGGTTCTGACGCGTTTGTTGCTTGAACAGGTCGATAATAAAGTGAAATGTCCATACCTTTTGCAAATAAAGTTGGATATTCCAATTCATTTATTGTCCATTTTGTCAAAATTAAAAGGGTAAACATCAAAACATAAGCTGCGTCCCAAATCGCATTCTTGTGCACTTTTCTACGCCATTTTGTAGTATAACTTCACACACTCGGCGCCACGGTGGCGTAGTGAGTAGCACGTTCGCCTCACAGCAAGAAGGTCGCTGGTTCGATCCCCGGCTGGGCCAGTTGGCATTTCTGTGTGGAGTTTGCATGTTCTCCCTGTGGTTGCGTGGGTTTCCACCGGGTGCTCCGGTTTCCCCCACAGTCCAAAGACATGCGGTACAGGTGAATTGGGTAAGCTAAATTGTCCATAGTGTATGTGTGTGAATGAGAATGTATGGATGTGTTTCCCAGAGATGGGTTGCGGCTGGAAGGGCATCCGCTGCGTAAAACAAATGCTGGATAAGTTGGCAGTTCAATCCGCTGTGGCGACCCCGGATTAATAAAGGGACTAAGCCGAAAAGAAAATGAATGAATGAATGACTTCACACACTCAACGACCGCTGCTTTGCGCACGTAGCGGAAGGGGCGTAGCTATCGTGCGCACATGTTGGATAACTTTATTTATTTTGAACTGTGAAAGCAAATTTCTCCTACGAGAGTGATTATAGCGCCTCCCGATGGTGAATGCGGTTACATAATGGCAGGTATTATTTGGTGTTTTGGTCATTTATTTCTCTAATTTGGGGACCGTCAAACGTCATCAGGGAAACGGTTTGAACTTACGCTTAGTAAAAAAGCCATTAGTGCTCCATTTGGGACAGCACTACATACATATACTATACTGTTGAGTGTGTAGTGCATAAGTACATAGTGTATAGTGTGTCATTTGGGACGCAGCTATATATAAACCCGCTTCCATGATGGTCAAAAAGTTTGTTTGACCTCTTCCACGCCCTAAGCTCGTCGCTAGAAGAGCAAAAAAACCTTGTACGCCCTCTAGTGGCGTGAAAGAAAATTACAACCCATAAATGGCTCCAACAATTGTGTTGTTTCAACTCAATGTGAATGATTGATTTGAACAAAAAGCATAAGTAGTGTTTTGATAATGTTGCTTTGCTACAACAACAAATGAATGAAATCAATGTGAGTTTACAGCAGTGTCTGCTTACTCCTAGATGGACGGTACACCTGTGACCTAATTATTGCGGAAAAAAGAGGAAAAATGACTGTAAACCAGAGGGGAAATGTGTATTTGAATGCCATGTTATGAGCTCAGCAGGTTTCACTTCTGCAGATAAACATTCAGCTGGTCTTTGACACAATTATTAAAACTGGGGCAGTGCTGTGTGACAATATCTACACTACCTGACAGAAGTCTTGTCATTGATCCCAGTTGTAAGAGCAGTAAATAATAACTCGACTTCTAGTTGATCATTTGGGAAAGTGGCAGAAGGTGGATCTTTCTGATGAATCTTCTGTTGATCTGCATCCCAATCATCACCAATACTGCAGAAGACCTACTGGAACCCACATGGACCAAGATTCTCACAGAAATCAGTCAAGTTTGGTGAAGGAAACATCATGGTTTGGGGTTACACTCAGTATGGGGGTGTGCGAGAGATCTGCAGAGTGTCTGCAACATCAACAGCCTGAGGTATCAAGACATCTGTGCTGCCCATTACATTACAAACCACAGGAGAGGGCAGATTCTCCAGCAGGATAGCGCTCCTTCTCATACTTCAGCCTCCACATCAAAGCTCCTGAAAGCAGAAAAGAACAAGCTGCTCCAGGATTGGCCAGCCCAGTCACCAGACATCAACATTATTGAGCACGTCTGGGGTAAGATGAAGGAGGAGGCGTTGAAGATGAACCCAAAGACTCTTGATGAACTCTGGGAGTCCTGCAGGAACGCTTTCTTGGCGTTCCAGATGACTTTATTAATGCGTTATTGGAGTCACTGCAGAGATGTGTGGATGCAGTCCTCCTCCAAGCTCATGGGAGTCACACACAATATTCATTCTGTCTCCACTGCAGCAGGACTTTCTATACTGGACATTATTGAAGGTTCAGTGACGAGACTTTAGTCTAAGCAGAGTCAGACAGCACTGTCCTCATTACATCAGTCAACATCAACACATGATCATATTTACTGTGGTGAAATCAGTGTAATCTAGAGGCCTTTGCCTTTCACATAAGCCACTGCTGATACCAAATGATCAACTAGAAGTCCAGTTACTATTAGTTCTTCTTAAAACTTATATAGGCGACAGGACTTTAGTCAGTGGGTTAGGTGAGTAACTTAGGCTACATTTATATATATATCCAACCTAACTGTGTAGTTAATGTGAAACCTATTAATCAATACAAATGAATGATAATTTTCCTTAAAGCATTGGAGAACCTGCACCTTGAGACGTTTAACCCCTTGCGTCTCTTTTAACAGACACTCTGTCCCAGAGTCATGGAGGACAGGAGGCCACAGAAGTCATGTGACGAGGCCGTTGGATCATTAGTGAGGCAGGAGTATGAGGCGGCGGTGGCCCACAGCACAGAGGCCCTGCTGGCCATGGGGCCCCGGACCCCGACCCCCAGCACTGCCCTCCTGCGCACGCGAGCCCTGCTTTACCGCATAGCAGCACGACTACAGCTGGTGAGAAGCAAAGCTGCATTTCTGAGCGTAACTTGTTTGTGTTTTGAACGTAAACAATAACCATATTAATAAAAAATACTTTTAGGGTGCTTTTAGGGATGTTTTCATCCACTCCAGGGGGATTTTTAGTCTTTTTTAGTCAGTGCAAAAAAAGCTTAGTTTCTTGCTTAAAATGATATGGTTATTAGTAGTGGTGTAACGGATCACAGATCTCCAGTTGGAATCACACTGCGGTTTTTGAGTCACGGATCGGACTAATTTTCGGATCAACAAAAAAGGGAGGAGACAAATGTAACATTGCTTTCCATTTATACAAAAATAAATACTGCAAAAGCCATTGGTTTAAACAAACATAACTTAGAAGCTGTAATTTTAATAAAAAATAAAACTCAAGAAAGAACCAGCGGGGAAAAAAAGAAAAATGTTCAGTATGAAAAATGATCTTTGCTGCTGTTGCTGATGATGCTGAATATAGAAATCTAACATCTTGTACAACAGATCATATTTATGTTCAACTAATAATTCAACAATTCACACATAAATCTTCATGTTTCATTATCGGTGACCATTTTACACTTTATATTGAGTGGACAGTTCCTGTGGATTTACCATGTAAGTACACTGGTATCACAAGGTGAAACCTTCTAATGCAGCATTCGTTCTGCCATACAGTGTTCACAAGTACATAAAGTGGGGACAACAGTGGGGTTACAGATGTGTACTTTCCTAGCGTTGTTACCAATGTCCTGTCACACATTAGTACTTACACATACTATTCAGTGTGTTGTTACATGAGTGTAGTTACACCAGTATTACACAAGTAAATACTATGTACCAGTGTGTACATACACTGTAGTTACATACTACTTACACATCTAATTACCATGTAAGTTCACCGGTATAAGCGACACTTAATATAAAGTCGGACCGATTTCTTCAGCACATTTCTAATCATAATATTTTTAATACCTCATGTCTAATCACTGATTTCTGTGATCTCTGCCATGATGACTGTAAATAATATTAGACTAGATATCTTTTCTAAACTTAGCAGAAAAATAAGCGTTTTGTTGTGTGTTTGATTAAACAGAAGGACTACGATCAGGCTGATGAAGACTGCAAGCATGGTAAGAGAAACCTAAGATTTAACATTGACTGTTTTCATTGGCCAATGTTAGTCTTGCTTTAGTAGCTTGTCTCAGGTTAAACATCAATATTAGTTCTAAAACTGAGCGGCATGGTGGCTCAGTGGTTAGCACTGCAAGAAGGTCGCTGGTTCGAGCCTCGGCTGGGTTAGTTGGCATATCTGTGAGGAGTTTGCATGTTCTGCATGTTCCCGTGTTGGGTTTCCTCCGGGTGCTCCGGTTTCCCCCACAGTCCAAACACATGCGCTATAGGGGAACTGATGAACTAAACTGGCCATAGTGTATGATTGTGTGTGTGTGAATGAGTGTATGGGTGTTTCCCAGTCATTGGTTGCAGCTGGAATGGCATCCGCTGCGTAAAACATCTGCTAGAACAATTGGCGGTTCATTCCGCTGTGGTGACCCCAGATCAGTAAAAGTCATATAAATGTTAACTAGAGTATTTAGCCTTTGATATTGGTGCGTTTCTCTCTTCACACAGCTCAGGATTGTGTGTGTTTGATCATTCTGTGTGCGTGTGTGTGTGCGTTTGTTCACAGTGTTTGCTGAGGAGCTGGCCAAGGGAGATGGCAGTTTCAGGGCAGGGCTTCAGAGTCTGCTGCTGGACGGAAGCTTGCAGGAAGTGTGCAGCATTCTCTCTAAAGCGCTCTACGGAGAGCCACTGGTAAACCGAACATCACTGTAATCCCTTAAAGTCATGAAATAAAAATGTTCTCGTCTTGTTGTACTTGTTATAAACGATGTGTCTGTGCGCTTCATTATTCTGTAAAAATACAGTAGCCCTCATAAACTTTGATTAAACACCATAACCTTCCCTACCTCCTCGAAATGACTTCTGGTCACACGGAATTTGTTTAGGGCGGAGCTATTAGTATTTTAGGGTGGGGCTATCATTTAGGGCGGCACTGTGTACTTTAGGGTGGGGCTATCAGCCATTTTGGCGACTCTATCTGTGTTTTAGGGCAGGGGCTATCATTGTTTTAGGGCAGGGCTATCATTGTTAGGGTGGGGCTATCATTGTTTTAGGACGGGGTTATCATTGTTTTAGGGTGGGGCTATCATTGTTTTAGGACGGGGTTATTATTGTTTTAGGGTGGGGCTATCATTGTTTTAGGGCGGTGCTATTGTTTTAGGGCAGGGCTTTTAGGGCGGGGCTATCATTGTTTTAGGGTGGGGATATCATTGTTTTAGGGCGGGGCTGTCATTGTTAGAGTGGGGATGTCATTGTTTTTGGGGGGCTATCATTGTTTTAGGCGGGGCTATCTGTGTTTTAGGGCGGGGCTATCAGTGTTAGGGCGGGGCTTTCACTGTTTTAGGGCGGGGCTTTCAGTGTTTTAGGGCAGGGCTTTTAGTGTTAGGGTGGGGCTTTCAGTGTTTTAGGGCGGGACTCATTGTTTTTGGGTGGAGCTATCAGTGATTTAGGACATGGATAACAGTAATTTAGGGGAGAGCTATCAGTGTTAGGGTGGGGCTATCAGTGTTTTAGGGTGGAGCTATCAGTGTTTTTCGGTAGGGCTATCAGTGTTTTAGGGTGGAGCTATCAGTGTTTTAGGGTGGAGCTATCAGTGTTAGGGTGGGGCTATCAGTGTTTTGGGACTGGGCTATCAGTGTTTTAGGGAGGTGCTATCAGTGTTTAGGGCGGGGATATCAGTGGTTTTTGGGTGGGGCTATCAGTGTTTAGGGTGGGGCTTTCAGTGTTTCAGGGCAGGGCTTTCAGTGTTTAAGGCGGGGATAGCAGTGGTTTTAGGGTGGGGCTATCAGTTTTAAGGTGGAGCTATTAGTGTTTAAGGGCGGGGCTTTCAGTGTTTTATGGTGGGGCTTTCATTGTTTTAGGGCGGGGCCATCAGTGTTTTAGGGTGGGGCTTTCGGTGCTTTAGGGTGGGGCTATCAGTCTTTTAGGGCGGGGCTATCAGTAATTTAGAATGCGTTTATGATGTGAATTAAATAAACAATTGTAAAATTATGTATTTATTTATACCTTTAAAAAATTAAGTCCTTTGTTTGAATGCTTTCTTTAATTGGGATTTATTTATATACAATTAAAGTCGATATGATTCGCCCTCCTGTAAATTTGTTTTTATTTTTTAAATATTTCCCAAATGATGTTTCTCAGATTCAGGAGTTTCTCTCAGTATTTCCTCTTATATTTGTTCCTCTGGAGAAAGTCTTATTTGTTTTATTTTGGCTAGAATAAAAGCAGCTCTTAATTAGTTGTTAACCCATTTAAGGTCAATATTATTAGCCCCCTTCAGCAATATTTGTTTTGGATTGTCAGACCATTGTTCTATACTCCTAATATAATGGCTGACATGTACTAAAGCGTTGTGTTTGTCGCAGAACGGGATCATGACTAAAGACATGACGAGACTGAAGAGGCTCCTCTCAGAAATAGAGGTTTGTTTTTGACTCTTACTTCCTGTTTTAGATGCACATGCTGTCAGTGTGTCACTCCTTGAAGATTCAAGAACTAATACAACTTTTGAGCAAGACTGGTGGTGTGTTTTTGCGCCTAAATCACGAGTTTGGTCTCTGCAGGCAGAAGTTCCTCAAAAATATCACTATTGCAATAGCAGACAAACTGTTACACATATACTTTGTTTATAGTGTTATCAGACGATACATTTAATCAGTAGAGATTTATTTTCAAATATGAGTCCTTCAAAAATGATCGAGTAAATCTTTAAAAAAGCAGTTTTTGTCTTATTTTATGTGTTATTTATTGCTGTTGAGGTCTTTTTGTTGTTATAAACTCAGGGTTCTCACTTATTATTTAAAGTAATTATACACTGTAAAAATTACATTAATTTTAACAGTAATACTGTAAAAATGCTACAGTAAAGACTTGGTTAACAGTGTGTTTGCTTAATATATAGAGTTAATAACCATAAATAGATATTCCCAGAGTTCTTACACTTCACTTTTAATGCCATTTTGTTGACATTATTACTGTTGTTTTTGGATTTATTCATATTTTCATCATTAGAGTTTAATCTAATGTTGATAAATGATGGTTACAGCTGCTTATGGTTGTGTTTTACACTGTGATACAAACAGTGTTGCCAGATATTGATGACTTTCCAGCCCCAAAGCTGTCCAAACCCCACCCAAACGCACAAACAAATGGCCAAAATGTTAATTAATATTGTTTAAAATATATATTTATATTGTTTTTAGCATAAGAAAATAAACAATAACATTAACTTGAACAGAAAATGTGCAAAGGCCAGTTAACGATACACAGAATGTCGAACACAACAATACAGTATTATCAAGAAAGCGTAAGACAAAATATTGATTAAATATAATAAATAATAATAATAATAAAATTAATAATAATAATAATGATGATGATAATAATAACAGAGAGGTGTGTTGGCTCCACAACCCGACGTACACCAAATCAGACCATTAAATCAAACGAAACGCACTACCTGTATTAAACAACTAAGCTAAATATCAAAAGGAAAAGCATGAAAAGAAACATTTTCAACGTACCAAACGTCTTAACTAAACTACTCAAAATGAAAAAACAAAACCGCACGCTCTCCTGAACCTAATGAACTAATACAAAACAAGAGATCCTGAGTGTTTGTATGCTCACTCCTACACCCTTTCCGAGGTATCACCCAAAAGCATCAGTTAACTGGACACGTTTACAGTTAATGTCAAGTCTTGAGAGAGAGAGATCGCCATTGCAGTTTGGGCTCGGCTTTTAAACGATACGCTGACCTGCGATTGGTGGCGCGAACCCAGCGTCAGCGACCGACGTCATCAGCGCGATATGTGGATCCTCCAATGCAGTTCGTACCTGTAACACACACATACAAACAAACGCACAGACATAACCGCAAAAATGTTGATCTGCAGGCGAATATAACATGCTTTCTAGCGTGAAAATGTCGCGCACTTTTTATCAGATTCATTTAACAATGGAAGATCAGGTTGTTGCATGTGCTGTGGCTTGGCTACACTTGTCCCAATTTGTACTGTCGCATGAAATTCCCGCTTTATTAAAGAAAAAAAAACAACAACATTAATGCACATCAATAACTCGCCACTAACTTCTTTAATGTATGTCCCTGTAAGAAAACATTGTAAATAATTGAAAATCTGGCGACTGTGATATTAAAACCCCTAGGAACAGCTGTGGTCAGAACCAAAGTTCACAGTGACTGTGTTCTCTGGACTCGTCTCAAGCGATGGACTTCTACACTCTGATTGGTTTCCACCGAACCGCGTCATACCTCCATAAAGTTGACTTGATTTCAACTCTCTTCGAAGCCCACACCGGCGAAGACGTGTCGCGCTGCTTATCGCCGCCGGCTCCCATTGAAAATGAATGACTTCCGACTACTTTGACGTTCTCGTTGAACATACAGTAACTTAAACTCTTAAACCAGGTTTCAAAAACAGGCACGTAATCTGATTTCCAATTATTTTCTTTGCTAATATCATACACAAAAATACTGTCTGTGATGTATATTCGCCTCCTATTTCTGAGGCGTCTCCAAAAATACCCAGTTTTTCTCCGGTTAGAGTTCAATCAGTGTGTCCACGGGCTCTTAAAAAGTATTAAAAGTTGTCGGCGCCAGTGGTGTAGTGGTTAGTGCGTCAACACATGCACTCCTCTGCTCGCGTCGGCCCGAGTTCGATTCCGCCTCGCGGTCCTATGCCGATCCTTCCCCTCTCTCTGCTCCCCATGCTTTCCTGTCAATTCTCTCTACTGTCCTATCCAATAAAGGTGAAAACCCCGAAAAAATAATTAAGTATTAAAAGTTGATCAATCAATTATGAAAAAATTAAGACCCTTAAAAGGTAATCAAAAGTCTTAATCTAATTTTTACGAGGTCTTAAATTTATTCAAGCGTTGTCCGAAGTATTTGACTCCAAAAAGCATAACAATAATAGATTTTTAAATCTTTTTTAACAGTGCTTTAATTCTGCAGTTCACAAATGCTAAATATAAACACATTTACTACATATAAATGCGTTTTCTTTGTCGTAAAATAGCTGATATGACAACAAACTCTCTCTTCCTGCAGGCGGTGAGGAGTAAAATGGTGTTTTCTGAAGAGAACGAGGAGGGTAAGTTCCTCTTTCATAATTGTGTGTCTGTGTTTGTGTTTGCTACAACATGTCATCGTTCTTTTCCTCTTTCTGTCTTTGTTCTCTGCACAGATGAAAACCAAATTGTTATTTTCACTCAACACATAATCGATATATTATAAATGTAATTATTAAAAGCTGAATGTAAAATGTAAGTGTTTTATATGTAAGCATTGTGATATCATTTTCAATCTCTCTCAGATGTTCAGGAGGGCTGGCAGTTTCGTCCTCCTCCTCGAGGCGTCACTAGTAGCGAAGAATACACATTGTGCAAAAGGTAAACAAGTCATTCTGAGCAGATGGATAGCCAGATTTGTAAAGATCTCCTTGGTTTTGCAGTGACACACGCGTTCAGTTGACGTCATAATTATTCAACCTGTGAATTTTTTCAATTATATGTTTCTCAGATTCAGGAGTTTCTCACAGTATTTCCTCTAATATTTGTTCTTCTGGAGAAAGTCTTATTTGTTTTATTTCGGCTAGAATAAAAGCAGTTTTAAATAGTTTTAAACCCATGTTAAGGTCAATATTATTAGCCCCTTCAGCAATATTAGTGTTGGATTGTCTCCAGAACAAACCACTGTTATACAATGACTTGCCTAATTACCCTAACTTTACCCTAATTACCCTAGTGAAGCCTTTAAATGTCACTTTAAGCTGAATACTAGTGTCCTGAAGCATATCTAGTTAAATATTATGTGCTTAAACACGGTGTATTGTTGTGCAGGTTTTTGGAGCAGGGTCTGTGCCGGTACGGAGCTCAGTGCACCTCCGCTCACTCTCAGGAGGAGCTGACCGAATGGCAGCGGCGTTACGCCTCGCGCCTGATCCGCCTCAAGCAGCAGCAGGAGGGAAAACACTTCAGCGAGAGCTATATGGAGGCGCTCATCGAGAAGTGGATCAACTCGCTCACGCCTGAGAGAGTGGTACTGTACTGTTCTTTACTGTTTATTGGGCAATATTACAAACAACAGAACTATACAGGGCTCGAAATTAACCTTTTTGCTTGGTAGCACTGGTGCTCCTAACTTTTAAAATGTAGGCGCACCAGACAAAATTTAGTCGCACCCACCATTTATGAGCACCATTGCTAAGTTTTATATAAACAGATTTATTGCATTTGAAATCAACACTAATCAAAACTAACAAGCAAAAATATATATATATATATGCTTGCGTGAGGAAAATATGTCTCAACGAAATCCCGTTATCACTAGAAAATACATTTTTATAACATAATTGAGTGACCAAAAGATACATGGGCGGAGCGCTCACCGGCCCTGCATGCACTACTAGACATGAATGAATCTGTTAACGTGCTGTGTTCTCACAGGTGATGTCTGATATTGCACAGTTGCTTTTGATATATACATTATTATTTGTATACGTAATTTTAATAGCAATACCGGTCTCTTTATGAGCTGCAATATTAGTTTAATCTTAGTCCATGCAAGCCCTTTTGCGATGGTGTACGTGGTGTTAACTTTTACTTATGGCTGCACAGCTGACAGCATCTAGCGATTAAATGAAGGATTCAACAGAACATCTCGTGCTTAAAATGTGTAGATGTGGCAGACAGTTACCTGAAAATTCCCTTCCACAGACTTTACAGTGAATGCTTTAGTTATTTTCATAGCGAACTTGAAGCCAATGGACAAATGTAGATTGTGGATTAACATTCACCACAATATCAGTAATTAGATGTGCCATTATTTGTTGCTTTAGGTGTTTTCTAAAACAAAATCTGATGGTGTTGTTGTCGTTCTCATCTTCAGCGCTTTACATGCTCGCGGTTGTAACTCTCCTGTCATCTGAAGGCAGAAGGCTTTGACTAAGTGATTGACAGGTGATTTTAACCAATCCATTCGCAATCAGTTCTAGTGCAGTGGGCCAATAAAAAGAGCGTGAAGGCGGGGCAAGCATTGCAGTCTTTGTTTACTGCAGCAAGTTGACATGACAACAGTTTTAAACAGTTCTTGAGCGCTGCCTTTCAAGTGCAAAGATGCGTTCTGCGTGAATGTGTCCTAAATCTGCGCATGCGGGGAACATTTTGCAGTGAAAACCAGTCGCACGCAACAATTTTATGAACTCACACAAATGCTCCCAAATATATTTTGAGGTCGCATAGATTCAATTTCAGGCACATATGCGACCAAAACGGTCGCAATTTCGAGCCCTGCTATAACAACAGATCTCAGCATTAGAACCACGCTAAAATAATCCGACACCACAAAACAGACAACGACACGCCGTCAAACAACAGCGGCTCTCTTTCTGTTGTCACTTCCGATTTAAAGTTCTCTGCGCTGATTGTGATTGGCAGAGATGCGCATTATCACAGGGTGATTATGATTGGCGTTCCTGTCAGTCAATGGTGTTCCAAATATAGGCAGTACCTAAATGTGAAAGTGATAGGGAGAGAAAGAGACAGAATACACACATGCTTGCACTAAAAACACTGTACAGTTCGTAACATGAATGCTTTGATCAGCGTGTACAGGCAAAATCAGAAATCAGTGCTCATCTACTGCACTTGTGTTGTCCTGCAGATGAACGACTGTGTGGATGGAGTTACAGTGGAGCACAGCTCAGATCTCTCCATTACCGTCAACACCAAGAAATCATCCCACTCCTGGACGTTCACGCTCTTCTGCAAGGTTTGGACTCTCTAGCTTTACTTCTCCATATTAAACAGTACACACACACACTTGGTTATTAACACTAAGCGGCTGTGGGAATTCCAGCAGTTAGGAAGTTTACAGTCTTTCCCACAAACATGCTGTGATTTAAAAAGGTTAATACTTGTAATACTTGTTGTTGAGCTTTATTTTTTATCCCAGTTTCTTTGCAAATCCTGTTCTGTGAATGTGCTTATACATGTTACTATGGAGACATGTTAATACGCTCCTGTCAATCAACTCGGTGGGCGGCGAAAACCATTTCCTAAGGAGATCGATAACAAACAAATCTAAATTCTGAGTTTATATCTCATTTCTGATCACTCCCACACACACATTAGGATTCTAGCTATATTTCTGGGAAGTTTATTGGCTTTAATTCTGACTATATATCCTAAATTTTGAACTTTTCTTTCTCAAAATTGCGAGTTTTAGGCTGCTAGAATTCAGATTAAAAGTCCAATATAAAGTACAAGTTTGTTAAAAAGTTGCAACTAGGGAAAAAACGGAACATTTTGAGATCTTCGCTTGTAATTGCGAGTTTTATTTTGAGATGCAAAGTTGCAATTCTGAGAAAAAGTCAAAATTCAAGATCCTAGCTCGCGGTTGAAACTTAGTTTGGAATCCGAAATTTATTAGTGGTTACTATGAGATAATACACATTTATGAATAAAAAAGTAAAAACTGTTGCCATGTTGGTTCGCAATTGTATTCTAATGGCCCGTTTCCACTGAGTGGTACGGTACGGTACGGGTCGGTACGGGTCACCTTTATCAGGCTTGCGTTTCCACTGCAAAAGGGTACTCTTTTGGTGGGCGTGGTGTACGACAGAAAGTTTGTCGACGTCATTTTTCGCTCGAGGAAATGTCTACAGTAAAGCTTTATGGGTCGTTCACAAATCATACGAGAAGCACTTCTCACAAAACAGATTCTTTATTATACACATAAACACTGGTGTATAAATGTTCATTACTGACTGAACATGATCTGATTATAACTGCAGATCAATGATGCGAAATAGCCTACGGTCCGCGATTATATCAAATAAGTAAATAAATGCAGCATATATGAACACACACAGCCCCACACAGTCTCCGATGTTACCAAATTACAGAAAAACTAGACACAGCAGACATGTATGCCTCATTTAGGTTCAAAAACAATACGAAAGAGCCCCGTCTGTGCAAACCTCTCATCTGTGTCTTTTATCTTCACCAGTACATGCAGCCTCTCCGTCATTATTCTCTCGTTAGAGAGTAAGTCCGTCATTCCCAGTTTATAATAGTCCAGGTTAAGAACTTTGTTATTTCAAACATTGACGCGCACGCGAGCGACAAAGCGAAACCACTCGCCCACTCGCGTTTATGGGATCGTAATCCCATAAAAGTCTGCTCTTCTCTCGGCATGGTGGCTGTTCAAGACGACGACAAGGTTTGTTTAAGCTCGGGTCGACCATGGCTCGCTATTATATGCTGATATTATTTCGGACCATTGTCTCTCGGCTGTGTATTAAACATGGCGGGTCTTTTGTTTTCATTCTGCTTGTTGCATGAGCAAATGACGTATCTCTGTAAGCCAATGGCGTTCAGCTGCGCGTCTAGCTCCGCCTTACAGCTCGCTTTGGTACGCTTGGGACCCTTTGCAAAGGGTGACTAAAAAGTGGTACGGTACGGTTCGGTACGCTTTTAGACAGTGGAAACGGCCTTAAAAGCGAACCGAACCGTACCGTACCACTCAGTGGAAACGGGCCATAAATCCCAATTCTACCCCTTAGCCCTTACCCCTACCCCTCGTTTTGCGTGTTCATGTGAAGGGGTAGTGGTGTTCCAATTCTCTTTAGCTTGAAGGCGTAGGCGTTGACTTTTGTTGTGTCCCCCACAGCCGGTCCGCAAACTTCAGCGCATCGCTCTGCTTTACGACGCCAACCGGCCTCATTTCTCCATCGCGGCGGTGTCTGCCGGAGACGCCTCAGCCCTGGAGCCGCAGCCGGTGTGCCCGGGCGGCTGTCAGGAGTGGAGCGCCACCAGCCTGGCGCAGAACGGGATGGACCACTGCATCTACACGGTGGAGATCGCCTTCAGCACGGAGATCTTCGGCACCTTCCGGCAGACAGTGGTCTTCGATTTGGGCTGCGAGCCGGTGCTGATGCAGAGAGTGATGGTGGACGCCGCATCCATCGAAGGTAGGACCGTAGCGAGACCATGGGGAATTTTAAAGTGCATATGAAGTGTTGAAGCTGCATTTTTTTTTCCAGTATTGTGACGCAGTTCTTTGAGAAACAGAATATTAAATGAGAAAATAGTGGGCGTGGCTTGTTTTTTCTGCTGCAAGCTGATTGGATGTAGTTAAGTAGGTGGTTCACTCAGAAATATGGTGAAAAGGGATTGGGGGGAGGAGTTGTTACATCCTAACAGACTCCTCCTGTTTGTTTGTTGTCAAAATTGACTCTTGGAGGGACGTGGTTAAGTATGTTAGCTACGCCCACTACCTCAGACAGACCTGAGGATTTAACCGAAATCAAACAGGAAGTGCGTTTTCAGATTTCAATTTAAGATTACAAGAGCAAACTGTTTCCTTAATGGCATGCACAGATGATTGGTTCATCACAAAATCAGCAATGTGAGCTAACAAAACCAATAGACTGATTTCACACGGCGGCCATTTTAGAAGCGAAATCGAGGCTGCAGTGGGAAGATACCCGGAAGTATCGCCTGAGTCACACAGGAATGTTGTGTACCTAGTTGTATATCTCATCAGCGAAGAGAAAGTGACACAAATTTGTACTGAGTGACCCGAAGGTCCGTTCTGAATGAATAGTGAAAATATAAAGAGATATCAGATCTCATTTTCAGCCTAGTTAAGGGAAACGGCACTAGTTAGCTAACGTTTTCTTTCCCAAACACACGGTTTAGATGCCATTTATCAAACTCAAGTTAATGAACTGCTTCTTTCACTATATTAGACTTACTTACTGTAAAATGTAAAAAAAAACTGTTTTCCGTGGAAATTTAAGGCACTGTTGATGGCGTTCTTGAACACCGCTGATTTGCTGTTGTGTTCACCAGTGCTCAACAGAAATGACTGTGATTGGCTGTGACGGTCATCAGTTCACCGCACTTGCGGCACTTTGCTGATGTTTACCGAGTGCAAACACAGACGAGTGATTCGCTTGATGAGTCGACTGATCTTCACGGCTATAAAACGTTCCAGTTTCCATCTATCTGTGTTTGCACTCGGTGAAGTGCGGTTAAATAATGATCTTCACTGCCAATCACAGTCATTTCTGTTGAGCCCTGGTGAATACTATGGTAAATCTGCGCTGTTTATGAACGCACTCAGCGGTGCATAAATGTTAGCGGGAAATGGACGTTTTTAAAACTTCAGTAGCGGGACAACACTATTACAGACAACACAGGGGTGTGCTACAGGGGACTGCAGTGTTTTATCTCTCACTGGGTTACGTAGGCTGAAGCAGGGAAGCCCCCACGGTGTTTACCTGCTGCTATGAACTGAAGTCTAGGTGGACACTTCAGCGTATTACTCTTAAATTGACGTTGTTTGATGCCTAACATGCTTTTAATTGTTTAAATTAAACTGAACAGAATGATATTAAAGTGATGTTTACACCATTTCTGCATTGTAAAATCGTGGCAGCAGCTGGAGGTTTGTAGTACACAGCATGTTGCTGCAATGTTTACAGTGCTGATACTATACTTCCGGATTTCTTCCCACCGCACCCTCGCTTTCATGCTTTAAGATGGCGCCCGTGTGAAATAAGCGTATATGGTTAATTGACTTGTCGGCGCCAGTGGTGTAGTGGTTAGTGCGTCGACACATGCACTCCAGTGTTCACGCCGACCTGAGTTTGATTCCCGCCTTGTGGTCCTATGCCGATCCTTCCCCTCTCTCTGCTCCCCATGCTTTCCTGTCAATACTCTCTACTATCCTGTCCGTTAAAGGTGAAAACCCTGAAAAAATTATTATGGAAAAAAAGTATAATTGACTTAAACCAGCTTTTTCGGTCAACTTAAAAAAATAATTTGGCTCAACATCAACCACTGAAGTTCAATAAACTCAAAATTTCTTTGCAGCCGGTTGCTTTAAAATTGTAAGTTGACTCAACTTTTTATTTTTTACAGTGTAGATATTAAGTCTCAAAACAAGACTAAGCACAAACACATCAGCATATCCTTTAAAAGTCCAGCGAAGTGCATTGAAATGTGCATGTTTTTATTGGATGTTTGACCTAATCTCAACTGAAACATGAAGAGAGGGCGGGGCATATAGTAGCCCCTCCCCTTAAGAAATGAAACAGCCAATAGTGTTTAGTTTTTCTCACAGCTCTGCCAGTGAGCAGTTGAGCTCGAGCGCATCAAATAACCCTAACAGCCAATAAAAAGAAGGGGGCGGGGCATGTCAGATACTAGAGGACATTTGATTGGTCAGAAGATTTGATATATGAGGAGACCTGAATAAATCCGTTGATCCATTTAGTCGAGCCAAACTGCAAGCTTTGGATGTTTAAAAGCTTTAACCCTAGATTATAAATCTTCTTAAAACTAACAGACTTTACCTGAATTTAATTTCATGGGATGTTTAAAGTCAGTGTTTAATTCTCATCGTCCTCCTCTACCCATAATCTCGCAGACCTGGAGCACCTGTTGCAGGCACGGCAGCAGCTCCTGATGACGGCCAAGCGCTGGGACTCGTCCTGTAAAACCATCGTGGAGTTCGTCCCGAATGAGAACATGGACCTGGAGCGCAGTTTGCTGACCCGCTACCAGATCCCGCTGTCCGCCGACCAGCTCTTCACGCAGTCAGTCCTGGACAAAACCCTCACCAGAGACAATTACCAGCCGCGGCTGCACGACCTGCTCTACATCGAGGAGATCGCGCAGTACAAGGAAGTCAGCAAGTGAGTAGTGCAGCACATACACTCAGTGGTGTGAAGTAACAAATTTACCAGCGTTGGAAAGAGCACTGAAAAATCATACTCAAGTAAAAGTACCATTACTTGCCTAAAATGTAGTGCAAGTAGAGTAAGAGTATCTGTTGTAGATATTACTCGAAGTGTGAGTATAAAGTAGACCTTTTAAAAGTACTCAAGAGTAGTATTACGCTTTAAAAAAACTGATGCGTTTACATGTGTTTTGTGGATCAGTGTAAACGTAACGATCTGTAGTGCATTTAGTCATTGCCCAGCAGGCACACAACATCATATGACGTTAATATAAGGTTAGATTTAGGGCATCAATGTTGGGTGACCAAAATTCAATGTCTAGCCAGCATGTAAGGACCACATTGATTTGATTTCCAGTAATGACGATGATATTTGGTTGATTTTAGGTTGTGTTGGGAAGTATATATTCATTATATATCCATAATACGCTGTGATAAAACCTGGTTTGTTAGCTTGTTGGATTGTATTGCTTTCTCACAACCACCAAACCACTTTTCAAATGAGCCGAGACCTCCTAAATGAGTAAATAGAACATACAGTGAGGGAAAAATGATTTGAACCCCAGCTTATTTTGTAAGTTTGCACACTAACAAAGAAATGATCAGTCTATAATGTCAATGGTAGGTTAATTTAAACAGTGAGAAACACAACAATAGCAAAAAAATCCAGAAAAATGTGTCTTAAATAAAGTTATAAATTAATTTGCATTTCTATGAATGAAATAAGTGTTTGATCCCCTATCCGTCAGCAAGATCTCTGGCTCCCAAGTGGATCTTATACAGGTAACGAGCTGACATTGGCAGCCCTCTCAGCTCGTTACCTGTATAAAAGAGACCTGTCCACAGAAGCAATCAATCAATCCAGATTCCAAACGCTTCACCACGGCCAAGACCAAAGAGCTTTCCAAGGCTCTCAGGGACAAGATTGTGGACCTACACAAGGCTGGAATGGGCTACAAGACTATCGCCGAGCAGCTGGGTGAGAAGGTGACAACAGTTGGTGCAATTATTGGCAAATGGAAGAAACATAAATGAACTGCCAATCTCCCTCGGCCTGGAGCTCCATGCGAGATCTCACCTCGTGGAGTTTCAGTGACAATGAGAACGGTGAGGAATCAGCCCAGAACTACTCGGGAGGAACTTGTCAATGATCTCAAGGCAGCTGGGACCATAGTCACTAAAAAAACTGTTGCTACCACGCTACGCCGTGAAGGACTGAAATCCTGCTGGGGTCCCCCTGCTCAAGAAAGCCCATCTCAAAGCCCGTCTGAAGTGTGCCACTGGACATCTGCCTGATTCAGAGGAGGACTGGGTGAAAGTGTTGTGGTCAGAGGAGACCCAAATCCAGCTCTTTGGCATCAACTCAACTCGCTGTGTTTGGGCGAGGAAGAACGCTGCCTGTGACTCCAGAAACACCATCCCCACCGTCAGATATGGAGGTGGAAACATTACAATTTAGGGGTGTTTTTCTGCCAAGGGGACAGGACAATTGCACCGCATCAAAGGGAGGATGGATGGGGCCATGTACCGTCAAATGTTGGGTGAGAACCTCCTTCCCTCAGTCAGGGCATTGAAAATGGGTCGTGTTTGGGTACTCCAGGATGACAATGATCCAAAACACACGGCCAAGGCAACAAAGGATTGGCTCAAGAAGAAGCATATTAAGGTCATGGAGTGGCCTAGTCAGTCTCCAGACCTTAATCCCATAGAAAATCTGTGGAGGGAGCTGAAGGTTCGAGTTGCCAAACATCAGCCACGAAACATTAATGACTTGGAGAGGATCTGCAAAGAGGAGTGGGCCAAAATCCCCCCTGATGATGTGTGCAAACCTCGTGGCCAAGTACAACAAACGGCTGACCTCTGTGATTGCCAACAAAGGTTTCGCCACCAAGTACTAAAGCACGTTTCTTCGTGTTTTTGAAACACATTTTTCTGGATTTGTTTGTTATTGTTGTGTCTCTCACTTCAAATAAACCTACCATTGACATTATAGACTGATCATTTCTGTGTTAGTGGGCAAACTTACAAAATCAGCTGGGGTTCAAATCATTTATTCCCTCACTGTATATGAACACATACAGACCCTTAAAGTCTCTGAAACGTTATCAGTTGCAAAACAAACGACACTACTTAACAAAAGTCTTGTCACCTTTCCAAGTTTTAGGAGCAACAAATAATAACGACTTCTAGTTGATCATTTGGTATCAGAAGTGGCTTATATGAAAGGCAAAGACCTCTAGATTACCTAGGATTCTTTGGATTCATCTTCAACGCCTCCTCCTTCATCTTACATGCTCAATAATGTTCATCTCGGGTGACTGGGCTGGCCAATCCTGGAGCAGCTTGACCTTCTCTGCTTACAGGAGCTTTGATGTGGAGGCTGAAGTATGAGAAGGAGCGCTATCCTGCTGGAGAATCTGCCCTCTCCTGTGGTTTGTAATGTAATGGGCAGCACAGATGTCTTGATACCTCAGGCTGTTGATGTTGCAGACACTCTGCAGATCTCTCGCACGCCCCCATACTGAATGTAGACCCCAAACCATGATGTTTCCTTCACCAAACTTGACTGATTTCTCTGAGAGTCTTGGTCCATGTGGGTTCCAGTAGGTCTTCTGCAGTATTGGTGATGATTGGGATGCAGCTCAACAGATGATTCTTCAGAAAGATCCACCTTCTGCCACTTTCCCAAATGATTAACTAGAAGTCAAGCTATCATCTGTTGCTCTTACAACTGGGATCCACCACAAGACTTTCATTGTATTATAAATGCAATGTACTGTACAGTGTAGAAGAATTAAAAGTGTCCAAGAAGACACAAATAGCATATAAACGCTTCAACCATTCACGGCATATTACACACTATTCGTGAGTACTTGTTAAAGGGCTACTTTTTACTCATACTCTGAGTAATATTTACCACATATTCTTGTACTCTGCTTGCACTACATTTGTGGGCAACTAATGATACTTTTACTCGAGTACAATTTTTCAGTACTCATTACACCACTATTATCTGCTACTTTTCACTTTGGAGCAGCCGTGGCGTAATGGTTAGTGCTTGAAAAGTGCTTAAAATTGACTTCGGAAAGAGTGTAACAATCCTGGAAACCTCTCAGGAGCTTTATCTTCCATACTTTCAGTGACTCTGAGTAAAATTGCACAGCGTTTCTTTATAAAGGCAAAGTTCAATGTGAATCTCCAGTAGTTTTATTAATGACTCCTCCTTTCCACCACTAGAGGTCACTGGTGTTTCTTAAGAAAGCGTTGACTGGGAGATTTTTTTATTTATTTTTACGATTAACATCATCTACATTTATAGAACAGAGCACAAATAATAATCAAATAAAATAAATACAAATAAATATACTTAAGGCATAGCATAGGCACACAAACAAAACTAAAGACAAAAGAAAACAAAATGAAAATAAATATTTACACTACAGGATCTTCTGTAAATTTAAATTTTTCCAATAAATTAAACAATCTTCTTCCACATTTTGATTTTAGCAACTTTAAAGATTTACAGTATAACCAAAATTCTTTTTGGAAAAACTAAAAACAGGGGTTTTGTTAAGGCACTTGCATTTATGAATATAAAATTTCTCCAAAATTAGGATATTGTTCAATACAAATTGAATATTACCATCTTTCCCTAATAATCCAAACAAAATATCATTTTTAGAAAATTGGGAGGACAACTTGAGAGGAACCTTTAACCACTCGAATGAATCAGACCAAAAGGTTCTGCTATATTTACATTCAAAAAAATAAATGTGCAGTCGTTTCAATGTCAATCTCACAAAATGTACAATTGTTGTGATCAAAATTAAATCTATGTCTAAGAAACTCTGAAGATGGGTAAATATCATTGAATATTTTAAAGTGTACTTCCTTATCTTTGGGAGATATGGGGAAGGAAAGAAACATTGTTCTTAATTTGATAATAGAGCCCTTGGAAAAAAGAGAAGACCCATTATTTCTACTAGCTTGTATTGGAAATTTATCTTGGGTTAATATTGACCTTATTATTTTAATAGGTATTTCACTGAATAAAATCTTGTCCATCTATCAACAAATAATGCAGATGAAGTGTGACATTTATATTGGTAACCGCATTACTAACCATCATTAGAAATGCCTTCGGGTATAGATTTTAACACCCTATTGTATTGCTTATCACATTCAAAGTTATATTTTTCACAAAAATTTCTATGCGTTGACTGGGAGATGTCGTGGGGATTGAAGTAAAATGATTATTGTGTGTATATATGTATTTGAGTTTTACATGAGCAGTTATTTTGTTTAATATTATGCTTTAATCAGTGTAGTTATAGTGTTGATATGCATAATAAGGCATGTGTATGCTGCGTAGTGACTGACGAGAGACTTGTTTTGATACTTCTGCACAGAAGCTTGTAAACAGCCTCAGATTCATTCATTTATTTATTTTCCTTCGGCTTAGTCCCTTTATACATCATTGGTCGCCACAGTGGAATGAACCGCCAACTATTCCAGCATGTTTTATGCAGCGGATGCTCTTCCAGCTGCAACCCAGTACTGGGAAACATCCATACACACTCATTCACACACACATTCATACACTAGGGCCAGTTTAGTTCATCAGTTCCCCTATAGCGCATGTGTTTGGACTGTGGGGGAAACCGGAGCACCCGGAGGAAACCCACACCAACACAGGGAGAACATGCAAACTCCACACAGAAATGCCAACTGACCAAGCCGGGACTCGAACCAGCGACCTTCTTGCAGTGAGGCCACAGTGCGAACCACTGAGCCACCCTCAGATTTATGCAGAATAATTTTAGGAGTATGATAACTAAATCTAATTGCATGAAATAAACTGCTTAACTTATTTAGGGTTTACAACCCAAACCTAATTATGTCCAAGTCTTTTGTGTGATATATCTAGTAAATAATTTCTTCACTAGCTGTACTGTAGGTAACTCGTATAAACAATTGCAGAGTGTTCAATAATACTACTGAAATTAATATAAAATCTGAATGAATATATATTTACACAGAAGTAAATGTGATGTTTTTAAAAATGTGTCTCCAGGATGAACTGAAAGTCATCTGATGTTTTTAGTGTGAATATTTGTCATTTTATTTTTTTTATTTACTCACCTGCTTGTTTAATTATTTATTAGTGTTTTATTTTATTTGTTTATTTACTTACCTACTTATTTGCTTATTCATTTATTTATTTATCTATCTGCTTACCTGTTTATTTCATACAATTTTTTTTACTTACCTTCCTACTTTATTTCTCTGCTCACATATGTATTTTATATTTATTTATTCATATTTAAATTCTTACCTACCTACTTTATTTATTTGTTTTTGTATTTATTTATTTACTTAAATACCTACCCACTTTAATTGGCTTCATATATATCTATTTGTTTATTTGTTCACTTACCTACTTTATGTTATGTTTGTTTTATTTGTTTGCTCATTCATTGATTTATTTACTCAACTACCTACTTATTTCTTTCTTTCTTTATTTACATGTTTATGTATTTATTTACTTGCTTGCATACCTACCTACTTGTTATGTATTTATTTTTCTTGTTTACTCGCATTATTTAAATGCTTACACATTTATTTATTTGTTTTATTTACTCATTTATTTATCTACTTATTTGTTTTTGTATTTATTTATTTACTTACCAACTTTGTGTTTACATACCCATTTGTTTATTCATTTACTTACCTACTTTGTTTATTGTTTGTTTATTTGTTTGTTCATTCATTGATTTATTTACTCAACTACCTACTTCTTTATTTATTTGATTCATTAACTTGCATATTTATTTGTTTGTGTATGTATTTACTTGCTTATCTACCTACTTATTTGGTTTTGCATTTTTTTTTATTTACTTAACTACCAACCTACAATATTTATTGGCTTACATATCTATTTATCTATTTGTTTTTCTTTATTTATTTTCTAACCTACTTTGTGTTTTACTTTATTTTTGGCTATTCATTGATTTATTTACTCAACTTTCTACTTATTATTTAATTATTTATTAATTTATTAATTTATTTTTGTTCATTTATTGATCTACTTACTCAGCATCCTATTTATTTATTTATTTATTTATTTATTTTTGTTCATTTATTGATTTACTTACTCAACTTCCTATTTATAAATTAATCAATTAACTAATTGATTTATTTATTTATGTAATTATTTACTTGCTTACCTCGTTTATTGGTTTATTTATTTATTTAATTATTTACTTGCTTACCTCATTTATTGGTTGATTTATTTATTTATGTAATTACTTGCTTACCTCTTTTATTGGTTGATTTGTTTATTTATGTAATTACTTGCTTACATCTTTTATTGGTTGATTTGTTTATTTATTAATTTATTCATTTATGTAATCATTTACTTGCTTACCTCTTTTATTTGTTTATTTATTTACTTAATTTATGTATTTATTTATTTACTAGCCTTCCTACTCTTTTGTTTATTTACTCCATTGCTTACCTATTTACTTACCTACTCTACTCTTTATATTTTATCAGCTCTCATTGAACTGAGAAGTTGTTACTGAAGTTATTGTGAAATATTTTTGCCTGGCTGTTATTGTTAAATATGTTTTATTGAAATATAATGTGTTTATTTATTTACTTAATTACTTACCTGCCTACTTATTTACTTGTATATTAATTTACTTATTTACCTACCAATTTTTCTTTCTTTCTTTCTTTCTTTCTTTCTTTCTTTCTTTCTTTCTTT
>CAIGQQ010038027.1:1568436-1581189 GCA_903798035.1 Danio albolineatus | reverse complement strand
AGATAGATAGATAGATAGATAGATAGATAGAGATATAGATAGATAGAGATATAACTATAATTTAGCCATTTCAGTTGTGCTCTGAGCAGCAGTTACCTGGAGAATGTGACAGGAGGTCAGCTGCTGTATTAACCCCTCACGAAGGAAGTATTTCCACAGCCTTTAACCTCTGATTGGAGACTTTGAGGGGTTTATTGGTGTAATGTGACTGTGCTGTCAGTGTGAATCCAGCTCATTAGATTGATAGAGAGAGATAGAGAGAGAGAGAGACAGGGCTGAGATCAGTGAAGTGGATCCATCTTCCTTCCAGACTCACTTTTGGCCCAATCGAAACACAATCCCGCAGATAATGTGTGGCAGTAGTGCCGATTCTCTCTCAATTACTGCCTTAGATTGGAGTGTATGTCAGAGCAAATGGGTCGAGGTGTTTGTGTGTGCGTGCCTGCTTGTGAGTGTGTGAATGCATATGCGCGTGTGTGTGCGAATGCGTGCCTGTATGCATGCCTACGTGTGCATGTGTATGCCTATATGCAGGGGCGCCACTAGCAATTTTGGGCCCCATGAAAAAATATGAGGATGGGCCCCCTACTACCAAGCTAGCTATCCAAACTCTGTCTGCAATGTAGTTATACTGACCTATGCATTTTATTATTGATTTTGTCCACTACTTATCAGTATTTAGTAAGAGAGCGGCCATGACTGCAGCTAGCAGATGATTTATTGTTCAAATGTTAATGTAGTACAAAAATAGGAACAGTAATCAAATATTCACTGAAAATTCTACATTTCTAAACACACAAAACACCAGTGTGTCACTATTTAAATAACTGTACTGCAGTAGTGTCTCATACAATGTGCAATACACTTTGAGGATTTTGCAAGCAAGAAGGCCAGGCGTTTGGCACTTGGAATTTAAATTACTGTCAGGTTAATCAACAGACCGTTTCAAATCTATTTATGTGTGTTTATTTGGTTTGCAGTGTGCTGGATTTTGCACTCTGTTATTAATAATTTGTTTAATTTTTTTTTATTTAGTATTTGCTGGCAAGAAGGCCAGGGTTTTGCCATTTAAGTAATGGTCAGTTTAAACAGAAGAACATTTCTTATTTATGGGTCTCATTGTAGAATAATTTAGTGTCTTATTTATTTAGTGTATAGTGTGTCATTTGGGACGCAGCTAATGAAATAAATGACCAAAATACCAAATAATAGCCTACCTGGCATGAGTGTAAACGCATTCACCATCGGGAGGCGCTATAATCACTCTCACAGGAGAATACTGCTCTCACAATCCAAAATAAATAAAGTTATCCAGCATGTGCACGTGATAGCTCCGCCCCTTCTGTTACGTGCTCAAAGCTGCGGTCGTTGAGTGTGTGAAGTGTCCATCATTACACACTTCTGTTTACCGGCTGAATGAGTGCATCATCCGGGTAAATAAAGTGCATTATTGTTAGAGTTTTCAGTGTGAACGCACTACTGACACTATTTATACTAAAAATGCCGTCGAATAGTGCATACGTATGCGATTTGGGACGCAGCTGATGTTAACCTCGAGGACATCGCTGCTTTGACAGTGTACCTGACGATCACACTCAAAGCATCAACTCTCTTCCCGCTACTGACGGACTGAACCATACAGCGAAAGGAGGGGGGTGCAATTTGACAGTGACAGTTGTGACAGACACGAGGGGCAGATATAAGCCGTATTTTTATTTTTTATTTCTAATAAATTGTTTTACTTGTAATTTAGAGATACATTCATAATTTATATTACATTATAGTACTGTTATTAATTATAAAGCAGACCTCTGTGGGCCCCTAGAGTGCCTGGGCCCTTAGAATCATCCTAACTTACCCCCCTTAGCGGCGCCCCTGCCTATATGTGTGCCAGTGTTTACTGCCGTCTACTCCCCCTCAAGTGCTTCCAAACCTTTGAGTTTCGTTGTTTTGCTGAACACAAACGCTGATCTTTCTCTTTGATTTGAATATAATTAAAGACATCACATGTTAATCGTGTATTTTACCCACATGTCTTGCAGTATTTTAAAAGTACGGTCAGTAGCTGCTCTTTAATATGTTAAACCACTAAAGAAATCAAACTCAGATGCGTTTCAGACTGGAAGTGGAATATTTCACAGCTCATTTGTCGACAGAAACACGTCCTAACGCCTGCCGTAGTCTGTGCCAGACGTGTTCATGATGGATGTGAGATTATTAGGATTCATTTGATCTTTATTTGCAAACTCGTCCTGGAAGAGCACACGATTGTGAGCTAAACGCTAGCTGTGATGGACAGATGGGGAATCCAGATTTTAATTAAATCAGCAAATGAAGAAGATTTGGAGAAGTTTCATTAGCACAATTGATCAGTCACACATGTGAAGCTGGTTTGTTTTGCCTAGACGTTAGTTTCGACAGCAGATAAACAAACAAAAGGACGATTATAATGAAAATTCGCTTTATTTTGCTTGTTAATTAGTGGTAAACAACAGGATGGAGTCTTATTTTGGTATGGGATTGGTTTGGCTCCTTGTTTAAAGGGTAAAACTCACAAAATTTTGACTCTTTATTTCTAAAAACAAGACTATATTTTGTGCTTGTCTAGAAAATGCTTCCTGATTTGGGAATATTTAGGCCTGTCACGATATCTATTTATTGTTGTACGATATATTGCACCAAAATATATCGCGATAAACAATATTATTGTCATTTTAAGACTATTTTAGGCCACTCATTATAAAATGCCAGGATGACAATATAATAGCAACATAACGCAAGCACACTATTCAAAAGAACACATAATGTTTTATTCTTAAGAATATTTAATTAAGTCATTTTAATAATTTAATGATTAGGCATTATAATCACAATGTAAAAACGCACATCCAAAACAAATAATAATAAATGTTAAATGTAAATACTGTAGTGTTTTTTTTAACCATACTGACACTGACACCTCAAACATAGATTGAGAGGTTGTACAAACACCTCAAATGTTGCAAGAATTGGTTTTTACGTATGGGCGATATATATTGCATCACCAAAAATTATTGAGGTCATGTCCATGTATTGGGCGATAAGTCGATATATTGATTATTGTGACAGGCCTAGGAATATTTAGGGTATTTGGACTAGAAACCAGACAAACTCTGGTGGTTAACTAGATATCACCTTTAATTTATCGCCCAACCTTACGCTTTGTACATAATGTTGACAACAAGCTTATTTGGTTTGCTTCGGTTGAGTTTTAAAAGGGCACCTATTATGCAGAAATCACTTATATAAGGGGTTTAAACACAGTTGTGTGTCAACAAGGTGTGAATATAACCAGCTTCGATTGGTAAAAAATGGATTAATTCACTTTTTTATAATCAGACTTGATGTAAACAGTCTGCAGAAACACTTGAGATTGAGATTCTCACTTTGTATGATGTCATCAGAGGGGGAAAGCCCCGCCCACTAGTGCCCATCTCTCCCTCATTAGCATATTACATTAGTCTTGTTTTTAAATCTGCCACTATGCTGACACATATGCATTCGTAGCTCCGCCCTCTTCTGAAAAGAGCACAATCTCATTTGCATTTAAAGCGACAGTCAGTGAAAAGCCATTGTTTGTGAGTTTCAGAGAGTTAATAAACGTTATTTGTGTGTTATTTTGATCTGAAGCTTTCCACACACACACTCTAGAGACATCAGAGGCGTGTTTTATAGCTTGTAAAAGAGGTATAATAGGTCTGCATTAGGGTATAATAGCACTTTATCGCTTTCCTCTCAGTGTTGGTTGATGTTTGTTTCTTCAGTTCAGCCCAATGCTGCGGTGTTGATGGGAAACCCAATCCAGGCCTTTACTCCACCGGGAGCAGGAGCTCCAGCCTCTGGAAAATCCCCAAGTCCTGTTCAGAGACTCGACCCTGGAGCCAGCATCCTATACGTGCCTGCAGTGTATGGGGGGAATATTGGGGTGATGCCCATGCCTCTGCCGGTACCACACTGTTTTTGCTTTTATGTAGTGTGTTAGTGTGTGTGTGTGTGTATTTATTATGCATATATAAATACACACTTGCATGTATATATTTGTTTATTTTTATCATGCATTTAAAGTATTTATTTGTTTATGGATATATTTAAATTATTTTTAAATATTTTATGTTTATTTATTTTATTATTTATTAATTTTTATTATTTATTTAATTGTATTAATTAATATTTTATGTAAAAATATATTTTAATTAATTTTAATATCTTAAATATGTTTTTTATTTATTTATTTATTTAGTATTTTTACCTTCATGTAATGTGTACTGTATATATTTATTATGCATATATAAACGCACACATGCATGTATGTATTAGTTTATTTTTGTATGTATACATTTTTTTATTATTTAATTGAATTTTTTAAATTTAATTATTTATGTTTATTTAAATATTTATGTACTTTTATTGTATAAATATTTTTATTAAAAATATTTGTTTATTTTATAATTTTTACTTTCATGTAATATGTATATATTTGTGTTATGCATTTATAGATACACACATGCATGTTTATTTTTATTATTTATTTAATTTTATGTATTTATATTTTTATATTGATTTGATTTATTTTTAATAATTGTATTTCTATATATATATTATTTATTTAGCGTTTTTTACTTATGTAATCTGTGTACTGTGTATATTTATTATTCACACACACACACACACATATATATATATATATATATATGCACATGCATGTATATTTATTTTTTTATTATTTAATTTTATTGATTTATTAATATCTTAATTTAATTCTTTTTAGATTTATTTATTTATTTTTAGTATTATTTATTTTTATTTATTTATTTTTGTTTTTATTTTTTTATGTAGTTAACTATTTTTTATTATTTATTTCATTTATTTATTTATTTTTATTATTTATTTAATTGTATTTATTTATGTTTAATTTTTTATATGTAGTTATTTTTATTTATTTAATTTTATTATTTTTTATTTAGATTTTTCATTCATTTTTATCATATAGTTTGATTTTTATTATTTTTTTATTTGATTTGTTTATTTTTTTATTTAATCGTATTTATTCTTTTTTCATTTTTTTTAAATATTTAATTAGTTTATTATTTTTTATTAATTTAATTGTATTTAATATGTATGTATAAATTTTAATAATCGTTTTATATTTATTTATTTATTTGTTTATGAATTTTTGTTTATTTTCTATAAACTCTTACTGAAATCTAAAATAGCTACTATTATGTAACATATATTCATCCATGTTAATATATGAATATATTAATCCATGGAATAGCCACGAGTTGCAGATCTGTCAATAAACAAACAAACAAGCGTCACACCAGTATGACCCCATCTCTCCTCTTTCCAGCTGCCCTGGGCCGGCTATCAAAGCCGTTTTGCAATGGATCCCCGCTTTATAAACCACCAGGCTGCCATGTACAACCTGAACCTGCGTCCTGCAGCCAGTCGCACCTCACCCGTGCTGTACGGATTCAGTCACGCGTCTCCTTTAGGCCTCAACCAGCAGCAAAACACAGAGAAAGAGCTGCTTCAAGAGCCCAGCGGAAACGGTAACTCTTCACAATTATTTTATTGATGCGTGGAGCTCAATTCATGCATGTTAGGCTCTGTGTGGTTTGTGATAAGGATGAGGAGATGAGTTTGCATTGCTGAGTGAACTATCCCTGGCTAGTATGATCATATCGGCACTGTTAATGAGAATCCAACTCATAATATCATATAAAACGCTCAGTTTTGAGCAATTGGGGATTCTCTGCATTGCATGTGATGTATTTTGCTGATGTATTGTCGTTCTTTAGGGAAAATGGACATTAATGGGAAAGCAGAGCATTGTCGACTGCTGACGCCTGAGAGGAAAGCCCCTGAACTGAAGGAGAAACAGGTAAAGTCCAATTACACTTCACTTTAAATTAGGGCTGTCAATTGATTAAAAAAATTAACTAATTAATCACACTTTTGTCTTTGATTAATCATGATTAATCACGAAAAGCCGTATTTATTACAGAAATAAAAACACAGGCATGTAAGTGCCATTTGAATTTTAAAACAATCAATGCCAATAACAAACTTAAATATTTCCATGTTGGATTCTAAGTGAACTACAAAAAAATCCAAAATACAGGCATTGCAGATATGGAAATTTGAAATTATAATAATATAGTATTGAATGCAAACAAAGCACCAAGGGGTACATCAAAGTCACGTACCAAAGACTATAGGCTAGACTTCTTACATGGACTTTGGTCACGCCATCTCTAAACATTAAATTCTAAACTGCTTTGAGCGACTGTCTGCGATGTTAGGCGTTTAATCTTGTTGTTAGGATACCCACACATACACAAACACTCTCTTACACACACACAGATCACGCGGGCAGTACAGCGAGCTCACACGGTATAAGCGACTCCCTTCAGAGTCATCAACGCGCACGGTCGCGTTCATCAAATTTGCTCTAGGTGAACGGTGATCACGCCGCCCTCAACCCGAAAGTGAAAAAGAAAGTGACCGGTTCGCGGATGAACGTGCGGACCGGGAGGGAGGGAGTAGGTGTCGTGGATTAAGCTGGATTTATACTTTCGCCTGGCGCCGCAGCGGAGGAGCGCGCACCTCGAGGCTTTTATACTCGCTCAGGGAGGGGGTAGGTGTCGCAGATTAAAGTGAAGACCGGGGGGCTCTTCTGTCGGCTGCCTAGGTCGCCTCTGTGGACGCGCTGGCCCTGAACACACGTCGGCCAGCCATTGCGTTAAATGCATAAAAAAAATTTTTTACGCGTTCAATAATTCAAATTAATTGGCGCGCGTTAACGCGCTAATTTTGACAGCCCTACTTTAAATATCTAAAACTTCTTAAAGGGCCACGAAACCCCCCAGTTTCATCGGGGTATTTTCACACCTCTAGTCTGGAAAAGCTCAGGTAAGTGGGTGTGTCCAGCTCTGTTTAGGTGGGCGTGTCGGGGGAGGGAAAGAGGGAAGGTTTTGCATAAAAATGGGAGTTTCCATTTGTGCATGCGCTGAAAACAAACACACAGACGCAGGGGAGAACAACAGTGACTGTGTTTACATGGACATCAGTCATCCAATTATTTGCCAAATTCTTAATTTGTCGACTTTGACTGCAGTTTGGCACTTTCACTTTTATCCAGGAGCATTTCCTTTAGCCCACCGTGACAAACCAGATGTGAGAAACTGCTAAGCGTGCGGTTTTAATGGAGTGTGTGATACTGCGCGGCATATGAGAGAAATAAACTCCTCTGCATTTCTCGGTAACTTAGATGCACTTTGTAGGTAGCGTCTGAACGCTGTGTGTGTACACTATCCTGTCACAAAATGCGGTGAAAATCCTCCACGACGGTAATAGTTTGACTGCGGTGTTTACATGTTTCCACTCAGAGAGCAGCATCTACAGCGAATCTTTCAGTCTATAATACTGTAGTGATGTTAACGTGCTGTAAACTCAGTAACTAAATCACTCTGACTGAGGTCTGTCTGTAAACACTGAGAGAGTACTGCTGATGATACCAACTAACTTCACCATCTGAATAAACAAACAAACACCACTGATCGCTTACTTACCAAATCTGTAGAGCAGGACAATCAACATGAACTGGAGCCACATCTGTTTTAAAAGGAGACAAGCGGCAAATCCGGATTTCACCATTTCCAGATGCAGAAAGCTCTCGGGTAGGGATGGGCGGATCGATTCTGAAGTATCGATATTTTCGATACTGGGAATGTATTAAAAGGATCGATCCTTAAGTAAAAGTATCGAACTTTTCTGGGGGGTTTCTTACTGAGTGATCAGAGATTTTAGAATATCACAATAATTATAGCGCCGCATATTATATAAATCTTTACTTATATAGGAACACGAATGGGAACTAAAATATTCTTCCACTGTATCTCCGCTGATAGGTCAGTGTTATCTCACAGCACAGTGGTACAGACACCACACACACACACACCCAGCACGGGTTGTTAAACTAGAGAGCAGAGCTGTCGACATCATGACTGAACGTAAACGAAGTATAATCTGGAGTTATTGTAAAAGTAATCAGCTAAAAGGAAAAAACAATTCAACATTCTGTTGTTCCTTCACAAAAACCTGGAAACTGAGTAAAATCAGGAAGCACAAATGAATATCGCAACTTATCTTTAAGATCCAATCCAAAGCTGCTTTGACCTTTAAATAAGGTGAAGAAATTCAGTTGTGCAGTGTGTTCTTTTTCGTTATATATGGTGTTGTTTAGCCAATTATAGTTCTGTAATTTTAATAAATGTAAAAAGAGTTGAGTTTTATTTAATAATAATAATAATAATAATAAACTTTTTTTTTTTTAAATCACTGAAAAATATTTCATTTAAGTATTGATAAGTATCGATTTAAGTATCGATATCGATGATCCTTGTCTTGAAATACTTGATATCGGATCGGAAACAAAAATATTGGTATCGCCCATCCCTATTCTCGGGTAACACATTCCTTACAAACGCATTTCTGCTGCGTGTCGCGTGAGTCCAGCTGAGCTCTCATAGCGGGAAATGAAAACAAAACCTTCGTTGCAGCACATAAACAACACTGGTGATCTGTGTCTCCAAACAATTCTTCTACTTCCACTTGTTTTGGAAACACAATGTGGCGTCTCTCTGCCGTCTGAACACTGTAGCAGGTAAACAATCTTGAAGTTATCATGCATATTAATGAAGTTGCACCGCATTCACAGTAGAGCGCTCTGATTGGTTTGAACCAAGTCTTTCTCATGAATTAATGCTGCACGCTCAGAGACGTCACAATGCGCTGGCCGGTACAGACGTCCACTCTCCAATGTTCACTCTTTAGTGAGATATACGTGTCCTCATAGTGTTTACAGCAGCGCGGGACACATATATGACTGTCAACAGTTCTGTTCTAGTGTTTCGTGACCCTTTATAAGGGCACCAATTTTAACCATGGTTCAAGATTTAATATAAATCCTTTGTGTTTTAAGGAAAAACTGACTTCATTTTGACTCATTATTTCTGAAAGCAACACAATATTTTCTTGCATGTCCAGAAAAGCTTCTTGATTTAAGAGTTTGTAGATGTTTGCACTAGAAACAAGACTAGAACTCTTTATTTTTTTGCGGTGTGACCTAACTTATCTATTTCAATTTCAAAAACACCCTCCAATAAGTAAAGGACTGTACCATCTCCTTATTTTGCAGGGGGATCCAGAATCGGTCCAAAACAAGAGTCCAGAGCCCCAGTCCAACATGGGCTTCCCTGCAAACCGCCTCATACGCAAAGACCCCCAGAGAGCCCTTAACTTCCACTTGGGACCCCCTCATCCCGGATTCCCCTCTCATCACGGGAACAGCCAGTTTCCCCAGCAGTACGGCCTGTCCCGACCCCCTCTCCGCATGCAGACGCCCATGCATCCTCAGGCCTCCTCCTTTCCTCCGTCATTCTTCAGCGGGCCGCCAATGGGCCCCCGCGGGCTGCAGTCTCCGGTGCTGGAGGGCGGAGAGGACCCGATGGCGGCCGCTATGTCTGAGGATCTAAAGGGTGTGGTTCGGGGTCTGCCTGCACAGATGCACCAGCAGCCGCTCCGACTCAACAGCTTCGGGGAGGAGAGCTTGGACTCGCTGTTGGGCGACACTTTAGGTTTGTGTCTATATAGATTCTTTCCTTAGGCCTTGATCACACTGAAAGGGGTCATAGTTGGTGAACTCAGAGCGCAGTGAATAGGAGAGGACAACAAATGATTTATTTACAGTCCTATTTGCTGAAATAATACCAGAAGTACTTCAGGATGGTGTTAGCAAGACTTTCAGAAGGAGGAAAACTAGTGTGAGACTGATAATGGCAGCCAGAAGAGAGAATCATGTCAGATTTACTGTCCTGCACCCATAGGCACTGCATTAGAAACACCTCACATAAGCCGTAATTCAAACAAATATATAAATATTAAAAACTTTCATGTATTTTAAGATGCTGATGAGCGTTAAACACGTCCTAACAGTCTTGAGAAAAGTCTATTGTTTGAGTTAAAAGGATAGTTCACCCAGAAGTGAACATTTCCTGGTGATTTGTTAGACGCTGGTTATCCAAGATGATTGTGACCTTATTCTTTTGTATTGCTAAATACAAAGGTGACACTAGATACGTTTCCGTTCACCTATTTTTATGCGCATTTTGGATCTGCGCATAAAAAAATATGGTAGAAACACAGAGATGCGCGTCAATTTTGTAAATGCGCATAAAAACCGTATGTGCATAACTGAGTAGGATACATTTTTTTTATTCGATAAGATGCGTAGAAACTGGACGGAAACACCTTTATTGAACAAATTCCAGAATGCGCATTAAAAAAAGGTCACGTGATTTTGTTAAAAGAGATCATGAATGGACAAACCAGCAGGCTGATCTCATCGTAAAACATCTGAAATGTAGTTTTAGTTTTCATTTCTTTCATGTTTTATATTCTAAAACGCCGTAATCCTTTTAGTATTAGTGTTATTATATTATTAATGACCTCCGGAACGGTCAAGAGCGTCTGTGCTCCGCATCTCACGTCTTCAAACGCCACCGCACTTTCATCGCGAGTCGGTATTGGCTTCCGAGGCGCAAGTCATTTATTAAATAAAGAAAAGATTCACGCAGCTTCTCCTACCATTGCAAATTACGTTTTTACTGTTGATATTTGGTGCCAGTTAATCAGGAAGTGACGATTTTGTTTCCTTTGACTCATTGGATGGAAACGTTGCAATATTCACACGTCTTTTATGCCATAATCCAGTTTTACGCATAAATTTAACTCATATTTTTGTATGGAAACATAGCTACTGTTTGAGATGTCTTTGACAACGTCATAACCGGTCATAAACATTAGCACAATGAGGCCGTTCAATAATACAAATAAATGTATTAAATTAAAGGGTTTTAGATCAGCGTATAAATATGTTAATCTTTAAGAAATATAAACGTATGAAGCTTGTAATTTGTCTCTTCCGCCTAAATGGATCAACGATCCATTTTTTTTGACGTCACCTCATACTTCAGTTTCTCATCAAATCTTCTGACCAATCAGATTCTCTCGAGTGTCTGACATGCTCCGCCCACTTTTTCTTATTGGCTTTTTATTTGATGCATTTGAGCACAGCCACTCTCACTGGCAAAGCTGTGATGTAAACAAAATGCTATTGGCTGTTTTTTTAAAGGGGATGAGCTACTCTGTGCCCCGCCCTCTTTGTGTGTCAATTGAGATTACGTCCAACATTGAATAAAAAAATATATACAGATTTCAAAGCACTGGGCATTTAATACTTGAACGCCTCCTTCAGAGACTTAAAGGGGTAGTTCACCCAGAAATGAAAAGTCTGATGGTTAACAGGTCTTGTTGTTTTGTGCGTCAGATGGTCAGGCGTCGTCAGGAATGGACGCTCTTCAGCATCAGCAGCATCAGCAGCAGGCTCGTGTGGGTCAGTGGGGGGAACACACACCCTTCCTGCCGGCCGGTGTCGCCCCGTTCCCACTGCCGCAGCAGTTGGCTCATCTGGGACAACCTGGACTGCGCATCCCACAGCAGATCCTGAGAGCCGGATGGGGTATGGGGCCAGCAGCAGACGAGGAGCCCAGACCTGCCATGCCCAGGTCTGAACATATGTTAACCCTTGTGCATTGTTCAAATTGACTGCCTCTTTCGTTTTGTTACATTCGTATATTTTGGCGCCATCTAGTGTCTGAATAATATGGAGGTTATTGTATACTCCATTCAGCCTGTATTGTTGGTCAGCTTTGTGTTTATGGCTGTTTGACGCCATCTAGTGTCTGAATAATGCGCAGGTTAGTGTATACTCCATCAGCTGTTTCTGTCAGCTTCGTGTTTTTGACTGTGTGCCTCCATCTAGTGTCTGAGTAATGCACAGGTTAGTGAATACTCCATCAGCTGTTTCTGTCAGCTTTGTGTTTCTGACTGTGTCTCCATCTAGTGTCTGAATAATGCTCAGGTTAGTGTATACTCCATCAGCTGTTTCTGTCAGCTTTGTGTTTCTGACTGTGTCTCCATCTAGTGTCTGAATAATGCTCAGGTTGGTGTATACTCCATCAGCTGTTTCTGATAGCGTTGTGTTTCTGACTGTGTGTCTCCATCTAGTGTCTGAATAATGCACAGGTTAGTGTATACTCCATCAGCTGTTTCTGTCAGCTTTGTGTTTCTGACTGTGTGTCTCCATCTAGTGTGTGAATAATGCTCAGGTTAGTGTATACTCCATCAGCTGTTTCTGTCAGCTGTGTTTTTCTGACTGTGTATCTCCATCTAGTGTCTGAATAATGCTCAGGTTAGTGTATACTCCATCAGCTGTTTCTGTCAGCTGTGTGTTTCCGACTGTGTGTCTCCATCTAGTGTCTGAATAATGCTCAGGTTAGTGTATACTCCATCAGCTGTTTCTATCAGCTTCGTGTTTTTGACTGTGTGCCTCCATCTAGTGTCTGAGTAATGCACAGGTTAGTGAATACTCCATCAGCTGTTTCTGTCAGCTTTGTGTTTCTGACTGTGTCTCCATCTAGTGTCTGAATAATGCTCAGGTTGGTGTATACTCCATCAGCTGTTTCTGATAGCGTTGTGTTTCTGACTGTGTGTCTCCATCTAGTGTCTGAATAATGCACAGGTTAGTGTATACTCCATCAGCTGTTTCTGTCAGCTTTGTGTTTCTGACTGTGTGTCTCCATCTAGTGT
>CAIGQQ010038027.1:1551822-1567709 GCA_903798035.1 Danio albolineatus | reverse complement strand
GTGTCTGAATAATGCTCAGGTTAGTGTATACTCCATCAGCTGTTTCTATCAGCTTCGTGTTTTTGACTGTGTGCCTCCATCTAGTGTCTGAGTAATGCACAGGTTAGTGAATACTCCCATCAGCTGTTTCTGTCAGCTTTGTGTTTCTGACTGTGTCTCCATCTAGTGTCTGAATAATGCTCAGGTTGGTGTATACTCCATCAGCTGTTTCTGATAGCGTTGTGTTTCTGACTGTGTGTCTCCATCTAGTGTCTGAATAATGCACAGGTTAGTGTATACTCCATCAGCTGTTTCTGTCAGCTTTGTGTTTCTGACTGTGTGTCTCCATCTAGTGTCTGAATAATGCACAGGTTAGCGTATACTCCATCAGCTGTTTCTGTCAGCTGTGTGTTTCTGACTGTGTGTCTCCATCTAGTGTCTGAATAATGCGCAGGTTAGCGTATACTCCATGAGCTGTTTCTGTCAGCTTTGTGTTTCTGACTGTGTGTCTCCATCTAGTGTGTGAATAATGCTCAGGTTAGTGTATACTCCATCAGCTGTTTCTGTCAGCTTTGTGTTTCTGACTGTGTCTCCATCTAGTGTCTGAATAATGCACAGGTTAGTGTATACTCCATCAGCTGTTTTCATTTCTGTCAGCTTTGTGTTTTTGACTATTTGGTGCTGTCTTATTTCTGATTAGGTATCCGGGTCTGCTGCGCGAGATGCTCCCACAGGATCAGCAGTATGAGCAGCGAGACCCTGCAGAAATGCCTCCTCCTCAGTCTCGTCTCCTTCAGTACCGTCAGCAGATCCAGCCCCGGAGCCCTGGAGACCTGCCGTCCCCCTCATCCTCAGCCCCAAACCACAGCTTCCCAGCCCCAGCTCAGCCCTCGTACACTGACACCAGCCGAGAGCCCCCTGTGGGCTTCAGTCAGGCCCCGTTCCCGCCGGATCACAACGCGGGGCCACTTCCAGTCAAATACCTGCTCCAGGAGGCCCACTGGCCCCATCCAGGACACATGCTGGGCCATGGGTTGCCCTTCGGCCTGCAGGCGATGGCGCAGCGGCAGGATCCGGGGCCGCTGCAGCACCAGCAGCAGAAACAGCAGCTCCAGGCCCCGCAGAGCTCCCTGCACAGCCTAGAAGAGGTGAGCGCACCAGCGTAACACTCACTAATTCTTCTACCACTGCTTAAGACACAAACTTGTACCAGAAAAAGAGTGTGTGTGTGTGTGTGTGTTTGATAGCATTATTTTCTCTCTGTGTCAGTATGAACCACGGGGCCCGGGGCGGCCCCTGTACCAGCGCAGGATCTCCTCCAGCTCCCCTCAGCCGTATCCGGACAGCCTGGAGCCCCAGGACCAGCCGGTGCCCTCCTACAGATACCCCTCAGCAGACCTGTGGCTAGGTGGCCCCGGCCCCATCCCGGGTCCCTCTCCAATACACAACATTCCATGCAACGGAGCCAATCACATCGGCCCCCACCGTGAGATTTTAGGTATGCCGCATTCACACACACACACACACACACACATACACCTGTAAGGGTTTGAGGTGGTTGTGGAATGTCAGTCATCTTAATTTTAAAGGGTCGAATCCAATCCTTGAGAGTCAGGAAATTTTTGATAGGTTTTTGTCCAAGTCCTAGTTGGGACAGTATGGAACAGTAGTGATTTCTGAATGTACTTTGACTTGTATAATCATTGCCGCAACACACTGATGATGTGATGTCAACAGGTGATTGTAATTATGATTTGGTGCAAAAGCAGCATCAGGAAAGGTCTAGTCCTTTAGGAGCAAAGACGGGCCGAGGATCGGCAGTTTGACAACAAATACAGGAGAAAATGACAAAACTGTTTAAAAACAATGATCCTCAGAGAAAGAGAGGAAGACATGTGGATATTTCACCTTCAGCAGTGCAGAACATCATTAAAGATGAAGGAATCTGGAGGAGTTTCAGTGCGTAAAGGACAAGAGCTGAACAACCGTGATCTCCGATCCCTCAGGGGGCGCTGCATCATGAATCCTCATTCATCTATAAGCCTGATCACCACATGGGCTCAGGACTACTGCGGTAAACCTTTGTAAAGTACCACGATACGTAGTTACATCCACAAATGCCAGTGAAAACTGTTCTGTGGCAAAAGGAAGCCCTATGTTAACAGTGTCCAGAAGTGTCGTTGACTTCCCTGAGCTCTGTGGTATCTGGGATGAACTATCACACAGTGGAAACATGTACTGTGGTCAGGTTGAATGAATATTTTAGGTATTTTTGGGGAGAAAGGGATCATCCAGACTGTTACCAGCAACAAGTTCAAAAGCCAGGGTCTGTCATGACATGGGGTTGTGTCAGTGCCCTCGGCAAAGGTAACTTACACTTCTGTTAATGCTGAAAATCACATGGAGGTTTTGAAGCACAATATGCTGCTGCCTTCTCCAGGGACGCCCATGCATATTTCAACAAGACATTGCAAAACCACATTCTGCAAACTTTATAAAGTTCTACTGAGGAGGAAGAGAACACTGGACTGGCCTGCCCACAGTCCCGAGCTGTCTCCAATAGAGAATGTGTGACACATTTTGAAGCGCAAAATGCAATAATGAAGACCCCGTTCTGTTGCCTACCTTAAGATTAGGCCCACACGGAATCTGCGCGCGCAGAATTCCGCAGATTTCCGCAGATTTTCAGCGCATCATTGATTCTGTTTATTTACTTATCTAAATGTGTGTAAATGTATATTTATTCAGTTTTTAAATTAATTTCAGTAATAATATTGACTAATATTAAAATATTGATATGATTAATTTACAATACAGTTTGTAAAGTACTATTTTCTTTATTTTAGTAAAAATTTGATATGAGAGACTTGCTTTGTTTACCAAATAAAGTGGATCTACTTGGATTCACATTGTAAACATTAAATAAAAGTTAAAAAGGTATTACTTTTTATTTCATATATTAAGTTTTTATTTATGATACTCCAAAAATCATTCTGCATAAATCCGCAGATTTTCGACTAAATTCTCCGCAGAAATAACTAAAAATGTCCGCAGATTCCGTCTGGCCCTACTTAAGACTTGTTTGCAGGTATAAAGGGACAAAATTACATTCAAAACACTTCATCACTTGGTGTCTCCAGTCCCTAAACGTCTTTAAAAGTTGTAAATAAGGAATGGCAACATTACTAAGTGGAAAATGCTTTACTGTCACAACTATTTGAAATGTGTTGCAAGAACTAAAATTGAAATATTCGTTTGTTTAAAAAAGAAATCATGAGGAACATGTTAAACAATGTTTTTCTATTAACTGCAGTAAAAAAAAACAAGTCAAAACACATTTAGAATTTTTTATTTGCGTTTTTTCATAATGTCCCAACTTTTCCTGATTTGCGGTCATACATGAAAACACAGCCCGGAATTAATATTAACCTTTGCATAAAGAGATGATGTTTAATTAAGTGTATTGCTGTTCTTTCACTCATAGAGAAATTGCAGTAAGAGCAGAGTGATATGACATGGTGCATAAACGTGCCTTAAACACTTACACTCAGCCATCTACATGTGTTTGTTGCCTCGATTTAATAATATTATTATTTGGATTAGGGACGCCACGGTGGCGTAGTGAGTAGCACATTCGCCTCACAGCAAGAAGGTCGCTGGTTTGAGCCCCGGCTGGGCCAGTTGGCATTTCTGTGTGGAGTTTGAATGTTCTCCACGTGGTTCCGTGGGTTTCCTCCGGGTCCGAAGGCATGCGGTATAGGTCAATTGGGTAGGCTAAATTGTCCGTAGTGTATGAGTGTGAATGACTGTGTATGGATGTTTCCCAGAGATGGGTTGCAGCTGGAAGGGCGTCCGCTGCATAAAACAAATGCTGGATAAGTTGGCGGTTCATTCCGCTGTGGCGACCCCAGATTAATAAAGGGACTAAGCCGACAAGAAAATGAATGAATGATTATTTGGATGTTTTTGCAGTGCTCTTTCTACATTATAACCTACACTATTGTTCCTCAGTTTCAAAGGCGATGAGTGAAGAACAGATGAAGGCTGAGTGTCTCCAGCCTCCTCCTCCCCCTCCTCCTCATCCAGCCAGCGCAGCGTCCCTTCAGCATCACGGACAGTTCCCGCCACTCCTGCCCAGCAAGCAGACGCCGCCAGACCCCGGCGGAGGAGGAAACACCAGCCCTGCAGGACACCCCAAACCCCCCACCATGTCCTACGCCAGTGCCCTGCGCGCGCCGCCCAAACCCCGGCCACTGCTGCCCGAGCAGAGCAAGAAGAACAGCGACCCCATCTCGCTCTTACAGGAGCTTAGCATAGGCAGTTCAAACAGTAGCAATGGCTATTACACCTATTTTAAATAAGTCCATATCTATATGAACTATATACAACCGTTTAAAAACAAATAGAATAACCATTTAAAAAAAAACAAACACAAAAAAAAAAACGTTGGAGAAAAAATAGAATATCAATTTTTAAAAAAAGAAAACCGTTTGAAAAAAATTAAATAAAATTTAAAACAAAAACGTTGGGAAAAAAAATAGAATAACGATTTTAAAAAAACGTTGAGAAAAAAATTTGAATAAAAAAAAAAAAAAAGCCGTTGGGAAAAAATAAAATAAAATTTGAAAAAAAAAAAAAACGGAAAAAATAGAATAACGATTTGAAAAAAAAACAGTTGGAATAAAATTTGGAAAAAAAACTGAAAAATTTGAATAAAATTTGAGGAAAAAAAATATAGAATAAAGATTTTGAAAAAAAAACCGTTGGACAAATTTGAATAAAATGTCTGGGAAAAAAAATGGAAAAAAATGTTAATAAAATTTCTGGAAAAAAAATGGAAAAAAAATTGAATAAAATTTGAAAAAAGTAAAAAAAATAGAATAATGACTTAAAAAAAACAAAAAAAAACGTCTTTTGATTTTGTGGGATAGTTAGACTTTTTTGCGTTTTATTATTTTTTACTTGCTTTAGTACTCTAGTTGGTTCTTTTACAGTTTGGCATCTGTGATTTTACAAAAAAACGAATCAGCATATAAATATATATATATAAATAAATAAATATATATCATGAAACACCAAAACATTTGGGGGAAAACACACAAAAAATACAAATTTATGAAATAAAGGAAAAAAAAAAGATTTTTTTAAAAACACCACCATGGGTTGACCACTCAGCTGCCTGTCTATTTTGTAATTATTAATATTATTATGAAATGTCCCGCTCTTTTTGCATCCACGATTCAGAAGTCAGAAAATAAACATGTTGAAGTGATTTCTTTCTTTTTCTTTTCTTTCCCAGCTGGCTTTTTTTTTTAATGATGTTCAGTTTCTTGGTGTGTTTTTTCTCGTGCTCGCAGCTGAGTGGTCAGTCGACTTGGATTAAAAACAAAAAATATTATAAAAAGTTGTATAGCTGTAGACAAGACTTTTCTCAAACTTGTAAATATGAATAAATGAATACATGAGATGACACTGTGTGTGCTTCCTTCTTTTACTGCTACATCCACATAGTAACTGTGAAGACCTCATATACACAGTATCAAACCTTTTATTATCTATTGAAGTCATTGTTTGGCTTTTATTGTGATTGCACATACATATAAACCTGTCCGCCGAACAGAACATGTATTTTTTTTTTTGCAATGAATGATCCTGTTTAAGTGGAAATGCTCAGTTTGTAGAGTTTAATCCCAGTAATAATGTCATTTTAAGGAATAAACCTCAGTGTGTCACCTTTCAAAAGAGACCCAAACTGTGCTTAGACTAAAAATAATTCAAAAATAGCATGCGATTTACTTTGGGTATGCAGTTTTTTAGGCATTTAAGCAAATTTTACAGGAACACTAAGGGGTTAAGCAGCAATTTTAACCCCATGTTTCATCATTCTAAGCTATATTAACTGTGGGTACAAATCAAACATTTTTTTCTTTAATTTTCCTAAACTGGAGTGACATACAACATATAATTGACAATCTGAATTCATGATTAATGTAAAATAGTGCTTAAACATGAGGGTGAACATTTGAACATTACAAATTGTTGTTTATATTAATGTTAAGCTTTGTAAACCGGTAAAAGAGTTGGCATTTTCCACCATTTTGTGCATTAGCTCTTGATGCTAACCTCCATTTAGCATGTATAAAACACAGCTTTGTGTATTTTCATCAAATTGATGTTTTTAAAAAGTGTATTCACTGAAATATGACATGAGTTGACATAATCTACTATTGGTGAATCCTACACGTTTTGCTCAAATTAATGAGATAATGACGTGCCTCGGTGCCTTCCAGAGTTTCCCGCCACAGGAAGTGACATCACTTGGAGCAGTAAGTCACATGATTTTTGTTTCAGCACCTTATAGATTGTTCTGCCTTTTTATAACCAATGTTACGGAGTCGAGCAGAACATAGAGAGAGACACTATTATTTTTTGGTAACATTTTAAAATAAGGTTTATTAATTAATGCCTTTACTAACATGAACTAATCATGAACAACACTTGTACAGCTTTTATTAATCATAATTGAACATTTACTAATGCATTATAAACATTTAATAAAGTGTATTGTTGTTCTTTCACTCACAGAGAAATTGCAGTAAGAGCAGAGTGATATGACATGGTGCATAAACGTGCCTTAAACACTTACACTCAGCCGTCCATGCTTGTTAACATTAGTTATTGCACCGTGAGTTAACATGAACTAACAATGAACAGCTGTATTTTCATTAACTAACATGAACAAATACTGTAGTAAATGTACTGTTCATTGTTTGTTCTTGTTAGTAAATGCATTAATTAACATTAACTAATGAACCTTAAAGTGTGACCTATTTTTTTTAACTGAAATTACAAACAATACAGAAACATTTCATGCAAGTGTTTAATTTAGTAAACAGTAAAAGGATGAAGATTTATTATTTCGATAATTGAAGCTGAATGTACGATTTTAATTCTGGGTTTCCATCTTTCAAAACACCACATTAAACCTTGGGGTATCACTTCTCTTGATGAAAAATGAGGCAATTTCAGTAAGATTGGGACTTGATTCACATCTAATCGTGTTCCCTGCTGGGAAAAAAAAATCTGCTTAAACCAAACTAGGCCAGTTGGGTGGGTTCTAGCTGGTACAGCCTAGTTTTAGAGGGGTTTTGGCCATTTCTAGGCTGGTTTAGTAAGGCTGGGAAACGACCAGCTAAAACCAGCTTGAAATGGCCAAAACCCTACTAAAACCAGCCAGCTTTTTTTTAGCAGAGTATTCATTGACGTTTCAAGCTGTATCATGTAAACCCCAGCAAAAGAATATGATTTTAGGTGTCATGTTGTCAAAGCACATGACCCACAGCAAAGAAAGAAAATCCAAATATCTAAAAATTGGTTTTAGCTGGTAAGACAGCCTGGTTTTAGAGGGGTTTTGGCCATTTTCAGGCTGGTCTTTCCTGGTTAAGCTGGCAATTGACCAGCTAAAACCAGCTTGACCAGCCTGGTTTTAGCTGGACATAGTTTTGGCTGGGCTCCCAGCTAGCAAGGCTGGTCAAGCTGGTTTAAGCTTGTCATTCATCAAGACCAGGCTGGAAATAGCTGGTACAGCCTAGTTTTAGAGGGGTTTTGGCCATTTCTAGGCTAGTTTCCAGGCCAGCCATTACCAGGTCTGGTCAGGCTGGGAAACGACCAGCTAAAAACAGCTTAAAATGGCCTAAACCCCTACTAAAACCAGCCAGCTTAGGTTTTTTTTTAGTAGAGTTATCATTATGTTTCATGCTGTAGCCTATAAACCCCAGCAAAAGAATATGATATGAGTATTTGAGGTGTCATGTTTGGATGAAAGCACAGGACCCACAGCAAAGAAATAAAGTCCAAATATCTAAAAATTGTTAGCTGGTTGACCAGTCTGGTTTGAGTCAGAGCTAAGACCAGGCTGAAAATAGCTGGAATAACCAGCCTGGAAATGGCCCAAACCCCCCTAAAACCAGGCTGGTCAATCTGGTTTAAGCTGTTTTTTTGTTTGTTTTTTTACCAGTAGGGATATTTGATATTTAATTAAATCAAGTATTTTCTAGACAGCAGAAATATACATATAGTTTTAATTGAGTAGATAATTGAGATTTTTCTTAAAATAATTTAGTTTTCGTTTTGAATAAAGTATAAATTCTGCTCACCCCATTGGCTATTTTGCCCTTTTAATGAAAAACTCAATTTTGATTAATTTCTAAAAATGTCACAATATTTTTGCTGGTCTAGAAAATGCTTCTTTGTTTTTAATTTTTAGATGTTTGCACTAGAAATAAAAACAGCACCTATAAACTATAAAATCATTGCGGTATATGTATGAATAGTTGTGAAGTCATCTTCGTGAGGCGTCGTCAGTCGGCCATTTTGTTGCAGAATGTAAACAGCTAGCGTCCTGACTCAAAGACGTTTTGGCTTTTACCTTATTATCAATGTTCATCAGCAATGTGTAAGTGTTCGCACTACAAATAATGAAGAAATGATAGCTGGAAATGTTTTCTTGCGGCAGCTTGATGTTTTGTCTGTACAGGATAAACTAGTTCATTTATTTAATGATAATGTTTGAGCATATTTTCAGCTCTAATAAGATACACAGAGTGTTTATAAAGGCATGTACACATTAGTCCATTTTATTCTGCGTGTTTGTAAGATGTTTTTCTAAAGAAATTACTATTGAATGGTCGGCTTTTTCTGTTTATTCTGTATTTTTTCGTTTTTGATTACCTGTGCGCTCCCGCGTTTTTCAACAAACATGGCCGACCGCAGTTCATCGTTGCGTCGATTCCCAAGCTCCACGTGACAACCATTTATCATGACATAAACCCTTCATACCAGAATATACACTTTGATAACAACAACATTGGGTGATGTACATTTTTTAAACCTTTGTTTTCATATAGGCCAAATTTCATATGAAAATGATAAAGCACACACCACCATATAAAAACCACTCGCAAGCAGGAAATTATTGTTTAATATTGTGTCTTTATACAAGCTATTGGATTTTTAAAAAGGACAAAAGCACAAATTTACATGATTGTGGTGATTTTAACAGTCTTTCTTGAGGCTTATCGCTGAAGTTGACTATCTGAAAAGTGGTAAATTCACCTTAGAAGTGGCAAATTCACCTTAAAATTCACTTTAAAATCAACATGAAATATGTATTAGGATTATCAAATACCTCTCACAAAGAGGTATATGCACAGACTTTTAGCACTTTTAGCCTCAGCACAGACTTTTAGCCTCAGCACTTCCGGTGAACATTGAAAAATGCCACTTTTAAGGTCTGATTTCTTTAACAATCTGTGAATTTTCACTGCCTAATAGGTATAGGATATAAAGTGGATCTCAGACCGGACAAGAAGCACTGCATTAAATTAAATTTTCCTCCGCCATGTCTTTAAAATACGACCCAAGTTTTACCACAGTATTTTAATGAAGTTTCTGTGCTCGCCTGCTAATCCTGACGACATTAGCATTTACACGATCTTTTAGGGTTGGGCGATTTAGCCTAAAATCAAAATCTTGTTTAAATAAACGTTTTAACTAGATTACGATTAATGAACGAGTATTTTGGGGTTTTTTTTATTGAGTTTTTTTGCCCTCATAGTTAGGCCTGTCACAATAATCAATATATCGACTTATCGCACAACACATGAACATGGCCTCAATAATTTTTGGTAATGCAATATATATCGCTCATACATAAAAACAAATTTTAGCAGCATTTGTGCAACTTCTCTTTATCTTTATTGGAGGTGTAAATGTCAGTATGGCTAAAAACACTACAGTATTTATTATAAATTACTATAGTTCATTTTTCAGGGCGCCACGGTGGCCGAGTGGTTAGCACGTTCGCCTCACAGCAAGAAGGTCGCTGGTTCGATCCCCGGCAGGGCCAGTTGGCATTTCTGTGTGGAGTTTGCATGTTCTCCCCGTGGTTGCGTGGGTTTCCTCCGGGTGCTCCGGTTTCCCCCACAGTCCAAAGACATGCGGTACAGGTGAATTGGGTAAGCTAAATTGTCCGTAGTGTATGAGTGTGAATGAGAATGTATGGATGTGTTTCCCAGAGATGGGTTGTGGCTGGAAGGGCATCCGCTGCGTAAAACAAATGCTGGATAAGTTGGTGGTTCATTCCGCTGTGGCGACCCCGGATTAATAAAGGGACTAAGCCGAAAAGAAAATGAATGAATGAGTTCATTTTTCAAATGGGTACCTGACAACTGAAAATAGATCTGGTAGCAGATATGGAAGCCTCTGTTACTCTTTACCTTGCACGTTTTTGTTAACATTTCTTATTATTTATTTAGGATATGCTTTTCTGCATTCTGATTCCAGTGCCTAATTTTCAAATTGTTGAAATGACTATGGTTAAATAAAATAGTCTTAATAATAAAATATTATGTGTTCTTTGGATGAGTGTACTTGCATTGAGATGATATTATATTGTCATTCTGGCATCATATAACGACTGACATAAAATGGTCTTAAAATGACAATAATATCGTTTATCGCAATATATTTTGGTGCAATATATCGTACAACAAAAAAATGATATCGTGACAGGCCTACTCATAGTTCACAAACAAGTTTTGTACAGTAAAAATATGTTTATTTAATTATAATATTAATATTAATTATTTATATCATTAATATTAAATAATATTTAATATAATTATTTTAATGTAACAGAAAATATGCTGTCTTAAAGCATCTCTGGCACAGCTTCCAATCATCGTCAGTGAAGCGCAAAGTTAGACTTGACTAGAGATCAGATGTGGCTTCAGAGTGGATAAATTAAGTAGCTCAAACTTGCTCATTTAGAGACAGGAACTGAAAGACGTGCAACAACTTTAATCAAAGTTTGATAATTTGCAGCTCCTTTACGGGACTGGGACTAATCACACTTGTAAACACTCGCTTCAATGGGCTCGCTGCTCTCTGCACTGTAAAAAAATCCAACTTACAAATTGTTATCTCAGTTTAAAATTGTAAGTTAAGTGGACATATTTTTGAGCTCAGAGTTGAATTTACTCATAAAAATGATTCAACTGCATGTTTGGAACTGTTTGTTCAATGAAAGAAAAAATTAAGTTGAGGAGACTCTAAATGTTGATTTCTCCATATCTTCAAAAAATAAAAAGTTGAGTTAACTTAAAATTTTAAAGCAACCGGCTGCAAAGAAATTTTGAGTTTATTAAGCTTCAGTGTTTGAAGTTTGAAGTGCCAAATTATACCGTAATGTAAAATTGACTTGTTGGTGCCAGTAGTGTAGTGGTTAGTGCGTCGACACATGCACTCTGGTGTTCACGGCGACCCGAGTTCGATTCCTGCCTCGTGGTCCTATGCTGATTCTTGCCCTCTCTCTGCTTTCCTGTCAATGCTCTATACTGTCCTGTCCATTAAAGGTGAAAACTCCAAAAAAATAATTATTAAAAAAAAGTATAGTTGACTTAAACCAGCCTTTTCGGTCAACTAAAAAAAATAATTTGGCTCAACTTCAACCACTGAAGTTCAATAAACTCAAAATTTCTTTGCAGCCGGTTGCTTTAAAATTTTAAGTTAACTCAACTTTCTATCAACTATCAAGCCGACCAATCATACAACTTGCTCTACTCGTCGTCACAACATCACGTTGAGGGGTATAGACCGAATTAAGGCTGCGCAGGACTATACGCTTGTGCTTGATGCAGAAGTATAGAGAAACGGGGTCACGTGACTCCACTAATGTTGGGGAAAGTAATTAAAATTATTGACCTGGAGAAATTGGATCGCTTATAGGCTCTCAATGTTGATTATTATTCGATTAATTGCCCAGCCCTACGATCTTTCATCTCGTTTTATGTTTGAACAACTAAACAAATGCTTAAGTCTATTTAACTGAATGTACTGTAATTAAATTACAACATCGATGCTGTAAAAGTAACCTTATGAAATTGAAAATAGTCACATTAAGCTTTCGCCGGAAGTTTATCATTGGCTGAACAACACTAGCTGTGCATATACCCCGTTATATAGGATATATCTCACAATTCCAATATATTTTCCTCAAATTTTCTGTTTATGCCTAACGATTGTGAGTTTCTAGACTAGCTTGCATAAAAAAATTCATCATTTTGAGTTGCGTTTACATAATAATTATAAAAACGGCGTTGTTTATTGTTGCAGAACAGACTTGGCTTGTATAAAACACTTTTGCAGCCTCCATTTCATGCCGACATTAAAGGTCAAAGTTATACAGCAAATATCCATCGCTCATCCAGAATACTTGTACATTCCTTTATCATCACATTGGTACTGTTTTTAGAAATAACTGTACATGTTAGACTGTACACGCTATAAAGAAGTCTCTAAATATACATTCTAAGCTGTCATCTATTGCATATAAGCATGAACGCACATAAAAATGTTTACCCGATACCATAAAATATACAAAAGGTCATATCAGATGTTGCATATAGACATTGAAGATGTAGTTTACCCAAAATCCTTGTAGTTTAAGATGTAGTTTAACCAATCCTCTGTGTATATGACTCTCTTCTCAGTCGAACATGGTTGTTTCAATTTTATCCTGGCTTTTCCATGCTGTATATTAGTGTTGGATGGTGACAAAAGCTCAACAACGTAAACTAAAATTATTTTCTTCCTAAGAGTTTTTGTTTAGTTTTAGTCCAAATATGTAAAAATAGCTAAATCAATGTGCATTTTCTAAACCAGCAAAAATATTGTCTTGTGTTTAGTTAATACAGTCAAAATGAAGTGAGTTTGTCCTTAAAACAAGCAAGGACAAACTGCCTTGAAGTACTTTGCCTTGACTTATCTTTCTTCATTTTGCTCATTTTAAGGAAAAATGACAACTAATTTTGGCTAATTTCTGAAAACAAGACATTATTTGCTTGTCTAGAAAATGCATCTTGCTTGTAGATATTTGGACTAGAAACGAGACAAAAACTTGCAGTGTATCGCATACACCACCAGGGGTTGAACGCATGTCTTTGCAAAATGACATGTTATCGATTTTTGACTTGTTTCTTGATGTCAATGTTAGATATCAATTTAAAGTTGTTTTAACATCAAGCTGATTAACATTAATCGTACAGATACAAAATCCAGTGCAAAATTGGATTTGAAGCTTTCATACGAATAAAACTTTTAAATATTTAAATTGTATTTTAATAATATAATTGTTATTGGATTGGTTATTGTGTCTTTATTTTAGAAGTCAAAAGAGCATCAATGTGTGGAGGTCAAATAGACGTCAAAATTTCGACATCAAAACAATTTGCATTTTTGATGTGTTTTTTGTTTTGTTTTTATTTCTAAGGAAAAACTAAATTATTTCACTTACAAATGAACAAATAACTCAAAATGACCTTAAAACACTTAAAAAGGTCAGGTGACTACCTTGGAATGTCCTGTAATCAATTTTTGATGTGTTTTTTGATGTCAATGTTTGATGTCAATTTAACGTCGTTTTAACACCAAGCTAGTTCTTGTAAATCATAGGAGGTCAAATAGACGTCAAGATTTCGACATCAAAACGATTAGCATTTTTGACGTGTTTTTTGATTTTAACGAAAAAACAAGATTATTTTACTTACAAATGAATAAATACCTCAAAATGACATTAAAAACATTTTTAAATAAATGTCGGTTGGCTAACTTGGAATGGCCTGTAATCAAGTTTTGACGTGTTTATTGATGTCAATTTAACGTTGTTTTAAGCTAGTTCACATTAATCGTACAGATACAAAATCCTGTGCAACATTGGATTTGAAGCTTTCATATGAATAAAACTTTTTAATATAATTCTTATTGCGTCATTATTTTAGCAGTCAAAAGAGCATCAATGCGTGGATTTCAAATAGATGTCAAGATTTCAACATCAAAACGATTAGCATTTTTTGCAGTGTTTTATTTCAAAGGAAAAACATTTCACAAACAAAAATTATTTCACTTACAAATGAACAAATAGCTCAAAATGACGTCAAAAACACGTAAAAAGGTCAGATGACTATTTTGCAATGGCCTGTAATCGATTTTGGCGCCACGGTGGCGTAGTGGTTAGCACGTTTGCCTCACAGCAAGAAGGTCGCTGGTTCGATCCCCGGCTGGGCCAGTAGGCATTTCTGTGTGGAGTTTGCATGTTCTCCCCGTGGTTGCGTGGGTTTCCTCCGGGTGCTCCGGTTTCCCCCACAGTCCAAAGACATGTGGTACAGGTGAATTGGGTAAGCTAAATTGTCCGTAGTGTATGAGTGTGAATGAGAATGTATGGATGTGTTTCCCAGAGATGGGTTGTGGCTGGAAGGGCATCCGCTGCGTAAAACAAATGCTGGATAAGTTGGCGGTTCATTCCGCTGTGGTGACCCCGGATTAATAAAGGGACTAAGCCGAAAAGAAAATGAATGAATGAATGAATGTAATCGATTTTGGACGTGTTTATTGATGTCAATTTAACGTCGTTTTAACATCAATCTAGTTCACATTAATCGTACAGATACAAAATCCTGTGCAAGTTTGTAACTGAAGCTAGTTGTATTCGTTTAGTCATATTTATTCATCATTGTAATACTTTTTGTGTCATTATTTTGGTGCTCAAAAGAGCATCGTTATTTTGATGTCTAATAGACGTCAAGATTCCATCAACATCAAATCGATTAGCATTTATGATGTGTTTTTTGTTTTGTTTTTATTTCAAAGGAAACAAATAACTCAAAATGATGTTAAAAACTCGTAAAAAGGTCAGATGACTACCTTGGAATGTCCTGTAATCGATTTTGGACCTGTTTATTGATGTCAATTTAACGTTGTTTTAACATCAAGCTAGTTCACATTAATCGTACAGATACAAAATTCAGTGCAAAATAGTAACTGAAGCTAGTTGTAATTATTTAGTTATGTTTATTTCTCATTGTAATACTTTTTGTGTCATTATTTTGGTGCTTAAAAGAGCATCATTATTTTGATGTCTAATAGACGTCTAGATTTCATCAACATCAAATCGATTAGCATTTTTAATGTATTTTTTTTCGCTTACTCGATTATTTAGCTTGTTTTAAAGAAAAACTCACTTAATTCTGATTCAATATTTCTGAAAACAAAACATTTTTGTGCGTATCTAGAAAATGCTTCTCGATTTAAGACTTTAGACAAGAAACAAGACAAACCTCTTAGTAATAACAGCATATTGTGCCATATTTTTGTGTCTGTTCCTCTAGTCGAGATGTTCCGCTAGTCTATGGGCTCAGGCTCGGCGTCCATGCAGGTCTCCCAGGGGTTTCTGGGCATGTGTGGCATGGAGATGATGAGTAGAGTGATGCCGCTGAGGAAGAGGAGGGTGAAGGCGGCGCAGGCACATGTGAAGGACCAGGAATAGTAGTACTCGATCCATATGGTCTCGTCGCTGTCGATCATGCGTTTGACCGACTGCCTCATGACCTCCACCGAGATGACGATACACAGACCTGTGCGGACGAAGGAGAAGAAGGTCACACACATACACACACAACAACAACATATAGATGATGGTGGGTTTGTGGTTGGTGTCATGTGTTATTGATTGATTAAATGACCCTCAGAATGTCCTTCAGTGTGTGACCTGCAGGACATTTGTACGGTGGCCTAGAGAGTTCAATGCGATGCAACTTACTTAAGCCTCTTGATGACTTACAGGTCAAAAAAATGACCCATTCACCATTTTAAAGTACACATTAAATCAAAACTATTGATTTTGTTAGCTCATAGATCATATCTCCAAGTACATGTCTTAAAGTTCATTCTGATGCTGTGCTCTTGTTAGAGTTGAATTGGTTTTAAATGTATTCACTGTTTGCAATACAACAACTATATATATATATAGATAGATAGATAGATAGATAGATAGATAGATAGATAGATAGATA
>CAIGQQ010038027.1:1493513-1505586 GCA_903798035.1 Danio albolineatus | reverse complement strand
TATATATATATGATATAAATGGCCAAAAATATATGTTTGCTATTGTATTTTACCCTCCATATATTGCAATCCAAGAAAAACAATAAAAATAAATAAGAAGAACTTAATAAATAAATAAATAAATAACAAAATAATAATGATAGTAATAGTTAAATATATTTATTTATTTATTTTTTGATTAGGGCTGCACAATATTGGGAAAATCTAACAGTGCGATATTTTATATATCGCAAAATAAATTATGATATTGGTACAATTTCTTATATCTGAATGCTTTTAAAATCATTATACAATCACAGGCATCAAAAGCACAAGCAAATTATAAATATACAAACTCAACGTTGCATATATCCTGTGATGTGACTATTGCGAATGATCACTTTGTGATATACTGTATATTGTGCAGCCCTAATCCATATTGATTTGTATCTAACTTTTTTTAGGATACATAATACATATCCGTTATTATTATTGTTATTAATAATAATTACATTAAAGGTATTTTAAATAACGTATACTCTGATGTCCATGCACATTCTGCTGTATATTTGTAAAAGCATTTCCTTCACCCTATACTTTGGTTGAAATGAAAAAATGGCCAGGAATGTATTTACACCATATGGGAAAACTCTGCACTAAAGACTGGAGATGGGAGAGGAAAACCAGTGATAAGAAAGAGAAGAGGATTAATTGAAAGAGAGATCCAGGCGTAAGGCTCTGGTGAGGCTATAAGACACTTTGAATGGTTTTCTATGGGGCTGAAGTCATTCATAGTGATCTGTATAGTCATAGACATCAGCGTCTCCAGATGACCGGACACAAAACTTCCCTTTCATTTCCTGATGTCTGACATTTCTCAAAACTCCTGTTATCAGACGACTCAAGAAATGTCCGATCCCCAAAGGTGTCCCGTTCAGACAAAACCGCTCAAATTCACCAGCAGGAGTGTATATATTCAACCCACAGTCAGAGAAAAAACACACTTAAGCAGAGGTGAAACCCCTGGATGGATTACATTACTCTTGGACAGATTCACAATGGAAAGCAACGACACTGCACAGTTATTGTCTCGTTTCTTGTCCAAATATCAAAAAATCCTGAAACCACGAGGCTAGAAGATAGATCATATAGCTAATGAGCGCCTACTCCGCCATGATGTAACTATAAATAAAACAGTTGTCATGACAACTTTCTACTATACACAGAAGCTTGTGACGATTGTCCCACTTCCGAGCTTTTCTGATTGGTCCATATTATGCCGCGTTATTATGAATGTGATGTAATAACAAACCTATTAGCAATAGGAAAACAATGTGTTATGGTAAACACTTCGTAGATAGCTCCAATCATTCAGGATAATCTGGACAGAGTGGGCACCTCGTCCACCAAGATATAACAGTAAATAAAACAGTTGTCATGACAACTTTCTACTATAAACAGAAGCTTGTGACGATTGTCCCACTTCCGAAGTATTCTGATTGGTCCACTGCTCTGGAACTAACAGTAATGAGCAGCTCTGCTTGTGAAAGTTGAAGTCTTTCAACTTGACACAGCACCCGAGACGTGAGCGTAACGACCAAACACATCCGTCAAGCACGTTTACATTAAAAAACAATAGAAAAGTTTGTCTCTCCACACCACCACAAGTGTGCAGCTCCACATGGATGATGTGGTGGCAGCCACAGGACAACGGCACCAGTGCTTCACCACACACCAGCTATTGGTGAACGAGAGACAGTGATAAAGCCAATCACTCATTAAACGAAGTGCCATGGGAGTCCCCTTCACTATACTGGGGCATTAGGACTCACACAGACCACATGTTGAGTTCCCCCTGCTGGCCTCACTAACACCTTTTCCAACAGCAACCTAGTGTTCTCATGTGGTCTCCTATCCAGGTACTGACCAGGCTCAGTACTGCCTAGCTCCAGTGAGTTACCGGTTTTGGGCTGCAAGGTGATATGGCATATTGTGCGCATAGTTCTCCTGAAATATATTTATAAAGCATCACATATTATTTTACTGACTATAATTTTAGAAAATGCTTCTCGATTTAAGAATTTGTAGATATTTGGACTAGAAACGAGACAAAAACTCCAAGTAGGAAAAGCGTTTTTATAGTGTGCTGACCCTTGTTAAGTGGCGATCAGTGGCAGTGAGGAATTCAAAGTGAGGTATAAAACCTGAGGCCTGTTGAATACTGCTGTACATCCCTGCTGAAAAGACCACCACAGCTGGACATAGTCATACATTGTCGTCCCTTAAATACATTGGAATGGACACTCAAGTCTAAACTAGGTGAAATGTGATATCAAAAAACATTCACCATTCACCCAAGCAAACCGCTGTGACCTGATTTCAGAACAACTCAACCCAAAACAAAGTGAAACGGGGTTGCACAACTCAAGATATCACAGCCTGGAAAATCTATTAATTGTGATTCTTTCTCAAGCGTTTCTGAATCGATTCTGGAAAGTTCATTCAAAGTGTTTCTGTTTTTATCAGGTGTGATTATAAAGATTAGATTTAATACATGTTTACTAGTAGAGGCTGGTTATATTCACACACTGCTGCCACACAACTGTGTTTAAACCCCTTATAAAAGTGATTTTTGCATGCATAATAGGTCCCCATTAAGATCTACCTGTCCAGGGACGGCAGGTGGAAAATAGTAACACTTTAAAGTGTCTCTAAAGATTCCCTGGCCTAACAGATGCACACAACTTGTACGCAGTCATAATGTTATTTAAAATTAAACTGCAGGTGTCGCTTTGTGACAGTGTCTTGAATCATAGCTAGGTGCTGGATGGTGCCACTGGTGTGCGTACACTACTAGAAAACAAGTTATGTTTGTACTGATAGCCTAGGGCAGTGCGACATATTGCACAACTGTGCTTCAGGTGTCCTGAGTTCGAGTCCTAGCTCATGGACTTTTTCCGATCTTATCCGCCCACACTGCTTTATTCTAATAGAGGAAAAAAGCACCAAAAATATACCTTTTTTTTCTCTCGTCCATGACACAACCCCCTTTAGTTTGCAGTTTTGGGATTTCAAAGTATCTTGGCCAAACAACTCTTCGAAAAAAGTTCCCGTTGGCTGGTAAACACCATCAAACTACCATTGGTCTGTAACAGATAACTGTTGTGGCTTCTTTGAGGTGTAAATCTTCTCCAGTTAATTTTCTCTCCTCAGTATGTTGAGCCCAGGCATCTAAATAAATAAATACTAAAAATAAATGTATGCTAAACCAGGGGTGTCCAGGATTGCTCCTGGAAGGCAACTTTCCTACAGAGTTTAGCTCATACCCTAATTAAACACACAACAACCATCTTATCAAAGCCCTCAGACTCACATAAACCTCAAGGCAAGTATTAGAGAAGCTGGTTGAAGGTAATATTTACAGGACAGTGTCTCCCCATGCAGGATTGGCCACCCTGATAGTAGAAATTGAAGTAAAATCTTACTGGCCATAAATCGTATGTATGCAAGGGGCTAATTTGTGCAATGTAAATTCCAAACATGACCATTATCTCATATGTAATTTGCTTATATTTACATTTTTCTCTGTGGAAAACAACGGCAAAACCCTTTGCACTGATTGAAGGGGGAAACCTGAATCTCGGGTCACAGCCAGGTCTATTGCAGAGCTCTCTCTCACACACACTCATTCACACCTACGGTCAATTTGGCATCATCAATCCACTTATGTTACTTGTTTCTGGATAGCGGGGGGCGCAGAGAACACAGAGGGAACCCACGCAGACACGGAAAACATGTTCGAACTAAGGACCTTCTTGCTGTGAGGCAGCACTGCTTCCCACTGAGCCATCATGCTGCCCATGAGTCATCAGTGCATGTGTGGAGAAAAAAAGCCTTCATAATACTTCACTGTATTTGGATTCTTTCGAAAAATGCATCTGAAACATTTTTCCCTTTTGACCGATCGCCGTAGTCATGCGTGTTTCACCCACTGGTCTGGCATGACTCATACTCTATCCACAATGTCAAGGCTTATGTTTTCAATCATAAATATGTTGCACAACAAAAGTAAAATGGGTCGTAAATGTAAGTTTGTGCTAACTTTAACCAGTAAGACCTTCTTGGACAAGTTTTGCTGATAAAGTCGTCCACCAGAGATTGAAAAGAAGTACCAGACCAGTTATAAAAATCCAGTCTTGTCTCTCTATCCACTCTATTCACAATATCAAGGCCAGGCTTACATTTCCAATCATAAATATGTCGCACAACCAAAGTAAAATGGGTTGTAAATGTAAGTTTGTGCTAACTTTAACCAGTAAGACCTTCTTGGACAAGTTTTGCTGATAAAGTTGTCCACCGGATAAAAAAGAAGCACCAGACCAGTAATGAAAATCCAATCTTGTCTCTCTATCCACAATGTCAAGGCCAGGCTTACATTTCCAATCATAAGTTTGTTGCACAGCAAAAGCAAACTTGGTCCTAAATGTAATTTTGTGCTAACTTTAACCAGTAAGATTTCCTCTGACAAGTTTTGCTGATAAATTTGTCCACCAGATAGAAAAGAAGTACCAGACCAGTTATAAAAATCCAGTCTTGTCTCTCTATCCACAATGTGAAGGCCAGGCTTACATTTCCAATCATAAATATGTCGCACAACCAAAGTGAAATTGGTTGGAAATGTAATTTTGTGCTAACTCAATCAGCAAAACTTCTCCAAGGAAGTATCACTTGTATCCACCAGAGATGGAAAAGAAGCACCTAGACCAGTTATAATAATCCAGTCTTGTCTCTCTGTCCACTCTATTCAGTATGTCAAGGCCGGGCTTACATTTCCAATCATAAATATGTCACACAACCGAAGTGAAATGGGTTAAAAAAAAATAATTTTGTGCTAACTTTATCAGCAAAACTTGTGCAAGGAAGTATAACTTGTTAAAGTCGTCTACCAGAGATTGAAAAGAAGCACCAGACCAGTTATAAAAAGCCAGTCTTGTCTCTCTGTCCACTCTATTCACAATATCAAGGCCAGGCTTACATTTCCAATCATAAATATGTCGCACAACCAAAGTGAAATTGGTTGTAAATGTAATTTTGTGCTAACTCAATCAGCAAAACTTCTCCAAGGAAGTATCACTTGTATCCACCAGAGATGGAAAAGAAGCACCTAGACCAGTTATAATAATCCAGTCTTGTCTCTCTGTCCACTCTATTCAGTATGTCAAGGCCGGGCTTACATTTCCAATCATAAATATGTCGCACAACCAAGGTACAATGGGTTGTAAATGTGATTTTGTGCTAACTCTATCAGCAAAACTTGTCCAAGGAAGTATTACTTGTTAAAGTCGTCCACCAGAGATGGAAAAGAAGTACCAGACCCGTTATAAAAAGCCAGTCTTGTCTCTCTGTCCATTCTATTCACTGTCAAGGCCAGGCTTACATTTCCAATCATAAATATGTCGCACAACCAAACTAAAATTGGTTGAAAATGTAATTTTGTGCTAACTCTATCAGCAAAACTTGTCCAATGAAGTATTACTTGTATCCACCAGAGATGGAAAAGAAGCACCAGAGCAGTTATGTAAATCCAATCTTGTCTTTTCAGCAGGGTGTTTATATACAATTAGTAGTCGTAACATCCTAAACTAGACTGTACCAATGATTATTTAGTGATACTTCTACATCAAAAACAGAGGAATAGAGTCTTGCACTGTGTTGCAAAGTGGCTCCAGATCAAGTTTGAGCAGTCGGCACTGCCAAGATGATAGGCACACTGAATAGGGATAGACAACTGTGGCTACAAACATATGATACAAACAAACAAGGGTGTTCAGTATTCAACTCCGCTCTGCACTGAACACACAACGATGGGAAGGCTTCAGCTGTGAGCCTGCATTAGCACCATCTCAAAGTGTGAGAGTCATTATCATATTGGTATACACCGAGAATATGGCACTGTACTGACAAACAAAATATTTATCAACCAAGGAAATGGATTGGCTTACTTAAAGTTCTTAACATCCCGAAGATCATCCGTTTTACATTTGCGTGTCTTGCCCTTTGATAAGACATGTGCGTTTCTGAGAGATCGTGTAAAGAGAGAAACAAGAGTAGTTGTTGAAAGTCGAGATTAAATCTTTCCTTCTTGACACAGTGGTTCTCTTTCACCAATGAGAGACGTCATTGATTGCCAATGAGTATCCCTTTCATTGGCATCTGCCACTTATCCCCAATGGCTTACCCTTTAATATGGCCTTTATCTCTTCCGTTCCAATGAGCACCCTCATACAGGTGTTGTCCTCCTGTTGGCACCATCATTAAGGTCTTTAGGAAAGCAGTTGTGCACTTGGAGGAATCCAGAATCATGATCTGGACTGTAGGAACTATCCGTGCCTGATTTGAGGGGGTCTCTCGTCAATGTGTACATGTTGATCTCTCCTACAGGTACCGAGCTAATCATTTTCATGCCCACAGGTGACGCCTCACGGGATGCTTCTGTGGAGCGCGAACTGGACCGCGAGTGCCGTCGACGATATCGAAAGCTGGGCATGCGGGAATATGGCGAAGAAGACGAGGTAGACTTGATGAACTCACGTCGTGCTTTAAACCTCACTTCTTTGTTCTTCTCGATGTAGATATTGACTGCCAGAACGGCCACCGCCTCGGCCACAATGAAAGAGAGTGCTCCAAAGTAGAACGACCAACCATAGTTATACTGATTCTTCTTGTCCTCGTCTCTTTTGTCGCTGGGGTCCCCGGCATTGCTGGAGATGTAGACAATTATCCCAATGATGTTGCTCAAACCTGCCAGACACAAAACAAGAAAAAGCCTTAATAAGTAATGTAACGTAAGTTTTAATTAATTTGCCGTTTGATATAATTGGGTAAAGATAAAAATAAAGTACCAAGAATAGTACATAAGACTGCCGGAGATGTCAACCAGACCTGATTTCTGAAGGTTGAGCTCATACGAAGTAGTCAATAATTGGTCAACTATAATATCAATTCAGCAACAGAGACTCTATCCAAAATATACATTTTGAAATTAATTTAAAAGTATTTGTTTAGAATACTTTTATTGTTACAAGCAGGCTGTATATATTTATTGAAATGCATGTTTTATGTCAGGGGGTCAAGGTTTGAGTACCTCAGTGTACCTCAGGGCCATCCAACCCTGATCCAGCACACTCCTACAAATTTTCTAGTAACGTTAACACTATAATTAGCTGATTACCCTCCAGCAAAGAGGCAGGTTGACCTTAGGTATGACCGAACCCAGAAACACACTCCAAGAAAGATTTAAACCAGTGTCAACCAGCATGGGAATTCTCCACCGAAGGTTCCCCTGCCTCTAACATCAGTTGCCAGTGTTAAAGGGGTTGAGTTTTACCTGTATAGATCATTCTAGCTTGCCTCAGGCCCTGTTTACACTAATGCGTTTTTGTTTTAAAACGCATAAGTTTTGCTACGGTTACACCATCCGTCCACACTACGCCGGAGTTTTCAAGCCCTGGAGCGTTTTGTAACCGCTGGAGAGGCCGTGTTCATTCTAAATCGCTGCTGCTCCGTCTCAGTGTGGATGGGGGAAACGGAGACGTCTGAAAACAGAGGTGTGGCTGCTGAGATTCGCTACTTGATTGGGGCTTTTGAGTCATTGCGTATCCTTCCCTTATTCGTCAAGCCCCTGTCACATGACTATAACGCCACCGGAAGACCAGCCTTCACTGTAAACAACAACATGGACACAGAAATGGGAGCGTTGTTTGCACTTTTGTCCGTTTTAAGCGCCATTGTGCAGTTAAACTCTGCCTTTACTACAACAGCTGCATATATTCGCAAGAGGCGAGCTATTGTTCCAGCACTCGCTAATCGCTCGTGTTTTAAGCGGCGTAAGCCCTATTTAGAACGGCAGTTTTGGGTTACACTGGGAAGAACCAGTGCCTGGTGGGACATGTTTGTAAGTAAAGTAGTTGTTCCCGAGGATTGGCATAAGAAAAAAGTTTGTTGACTAACAATAACCAAATGCCGAGCGAGACACATGCTTCCTGTTTATACTTGAATGTGCATGCCCAGAGTGCGCGAATGGTCACGTGATATACGTTTTTGGTGGAGTAGTGTAGTATGTTCAGAAACGCTAGGTGAAACGGGTTACACTCACCCTCCTAAACCTTACTTACCTCATATCACACCACTAATGTAACTCTTTCTGTTCACGTCACTCTTTTAGAATTTAAACCAGTATCACCATGCATGGGTCACTAAATTCATGGCAGGATTCAGTTGCTAGTGTGCCTCTTAATGTCAGAGGAGTGAGTAATTATCTTAATAGCTTGCCTCTGTCTTTCTAAGCCTAATGGCCATTCGTGGCCTAATAGTTAGTGAATTGGACTAGCAGTTTTGAGTCCCTGTACTAGCAGTTGTGGTGGGGGAAGTGATTAAGCAGCACTCTCTTCCACTCAATACTCATTACTACTACTTGGCCATGTCACAAATATACTTTACATTTCTTTTTTTTCCCATTCTTATTGGGATCTGAACCATCATCACCTAGTCAATGGGAGACTTAAGACTGCAATCTCTTGTATCAGTCACTAGCATGCCTCCTTAGGCCAGGGGAGTACGGTTTACCTAAACAGCTCTTGGTAACTTGTGTCTTTTAAGGCCAATTCTCACCGTACATACAAATGCCAACAAACACCATCAAACAAGTTGACTGTTGTATTTAGAATGCTGACGTTTGCAGGAAAATCATATCTCACACAATGTTTTACAGTCCAATAAATGCAGATTACAGGTTCCATTTTGTCATTCAGCAGACTCTTTTGACCAAATAGTGATTCAACAAGAAGAGACAAGACACACAAGAAGTGCTAATTATACTAAGGAACTGTTAGTGCTTAGAGAATTAAGTGCTAGAGTAAGGAGTGGGGGGTGGGGGGGGGCGGTTATTGTGTGAAGAGTGTTTCTACAGGTGGTTTGTCAAGCCCACTCACCTGTGTGAGGCACACTTCATAAATGCACATGTTCAGGTGGATGAAAACAACCTCTGACCAATGGCAACAGATGCTGTCAGGGTAACATACTGATACAACAGACTTGTTTATTAGCATTTGTCTGTGCGGTGTGAATTTTAAATGCACCCCTCAATTCTCACTCCCACCTAAGTCACAGCACCAAAGTAACTTTAACAACTTGCATCACTTGATCGCGGTTTAAACCATGATCAAGCAGCAAGGGAGATTGCAGCCTCAAGCATCAATTGCTAGTGTGCCTTTTGAGTTAGAAGAATGAGGTTTACCTGGACAACTCGTACTACCAGAGTAACAGAGTAACCCTAACACCAGTGCCAACCAGCATTGAGGCAACAAGCTAACAACAACAACAAGCTAAGGCTACAGCCTCTCATAACCAAGGGAATAAGGTTTACTTGCTTAATTCTGTTTCACTCACCCTCTTTAAATCTTACTCCCAACCCGTTAATGGCACCAAATATAATGGTTCCAACCCACATCACTCTGGGTGGTACTAAACTCTGGGTGGTACTAAACAAGCACCAACTAGCATGAGAGGCAATGTGCAAAACTTCCAGTATCACTGTGCCTCCCAAAACCAGGAAAATAAGGCTTACTTGCTTTATTGTTTCACTCACCCCCTTTAAACCTCACTCCCTTCCGGGTCACGGCACCAAATATAATCATTCCAACCCTACCTCTCTGGGTGGTACAGAACAAGCCACAACCAACATGAAAGGCAATATGGGAAACCTCTAGCATCAGTGTGCCTCTCAAAACCAAGGGAATGAGGCTTACTTGCTTAATTCAGTTTCACTCACTCTCTTTAAACCTCACACCCATTCCGGGTCACGGCACCAAATATAATGATTCTCTCTGAGTAGTACTGAACATGCAGCCAGCATTAAAGGCAACGTGCAAAACTTTTAGTGTCAGTGTGCTTCTCAAAACCAGAAGAATAAGGTTTACTTGCTTGGTTTCACTCACCTTCTTTTAACCTCACCCCCATCCAGCCACCAGTCTAACTGTTCCTGTTTGTATCATTACAAGTGGGATTTAAACCATCATTGGTGGAAATGCTAGCAAGCATGCTTCCATGCCTAGGAAGTGAGGTTTTCCTCTATAACTCGTCTAGCTAGCTTCCAGTTCATTAGCATGGTTCCATTAGCCACTTCCCTGTAGGACAATGTACCATATGCTGCACATTTCTAATGAGATGATTGGGAATGGATAGCATTTTCTGAGTATTATAACCTCCTTTGTTTACGTGTGGATTGTGACCTTTCTAATATGACAGACATGCTGATGTGTTGTTGTAATTGGCAACAGCTGGTGTTACAGCGTCTAGGGAATGAATGACGTGCTGCTTTTACTCAAGTAGTTTCCACAATCAAATAGCCCATAGAGAGTGGGCCCTTTTTAGTACAAGCCACACCAGCCCACTAAATTCACTTGCGTAACAGCTACAAAAAAATTTGGCCAGCTTTCGCCCCCTCAGTTCCAGTGCACCTGCCAGTAACATCAGGGATGAGTTTGACTATCAGAGCAGGGTTTAATATATTCCTGATATATTCAGTGAACAAACTGTATTTGGTATTGGTGTTGGAAGGGTCTGAAGTGGGTGGAAAAATGCTTCTCTTACTCTTGTGAGTCTTCTTTCTAGTCCTTAAAAAAAGTAAAATAATACGCCAATGGGCCATAGACTAGAAAAAAGCCAAAAAAACTCTTAAGAGAAACATTTTTACACTGTATGAGCATGTTAGCAGGTGTTCGTTTGCGAGGTTTACCTGCTGCCACAAACAGTATCCCTGCGCTGAGCAATATGTTGTTTCTCTTGCTGTAGATGCGTCCTAATCCAACACACAACCCACCCAACAACAGCAGGATGGTACTGAGGAGGGGGAACACACTGGAGGCCCGCACAATACCTGTTCGGACACAAACACTGCTTTAACACTGAGATGTAGACAGTAACACTGTAATATGTCTGGAAAGAAAGTCACTCACGTAAGAGATACTCAGAGCTGTCTGTGTCATAATCGTTATCATCTGGGAAATGGTTGATTCGGTAGCAGCTTCCTTTGTTGAGACCTACAAAAATATGATTAGAGATTTGGGTGAAGATTTGGAAATAAATGCAAATCACAAAGCATACATTCGGATACTATTTTAAAAACACCCTGCATTTGATGGCAAATTGTTCTGTTTTGAAGCAGTAGCTGCTCTAAAAAAATCTGACACACTGAATTGTTTAAAAACAGATTTTTAGGTTAAAGTCGTTAAGACTTTAGTATTAGGATTGTCCTGTTTTCTCCTCTATCCACTTGAAACCATCCTGAAATTAGAAAAAAATGTAGGGCAGTGCACAATTTCGTCCCTTGGGAATCGATTGGATTGTTGGAAGATGGGTGTTGCTAACACAAGGAAAGAAGATTGACAAATGGATGAAGCCATGCTCTAAATGACTGAAAACCCTGCCCTAAATTACTGATAACTGCACCCTAAATGACTGATAGTCATGGCCTAAATGACTGATAGCCTCGCCCTAAGTGACTGATAGCTCTGCCCTTAAAGACTGATAGCCTCGCCCTAAATGACTGATAGTCCCCCCCGTTCAACTAATGCCTGCCCTAAATGACTGATAGCCATGCCCTAAATGACCGATGGCCCTGTCCTAAATTACAGATGGCCCCACCCTGAAGGACTGATAGCTCCGCCGTAAATGACTGATACCCCTGTCCCGCCCCCTAAATGACTGATGGCCCTTCCCTCAATGAATGATAGCCCCACCCTAAAGGACTGATAGTCCTGCCCTCTAAATGACTGATAGCTCCGCCCTAAATAATTGAGTCATGCCCTAAATGACTACAGTCCTGCCCTAATGGAATGATAGCCCCACCCTATTGAAATAATGCCCCGCCCTAAATTACTGATGGTCACGCCCTAAAGAAATGATAGCCCTGCCCTATTAAACTAATGCCCCGCCCTAAATTAAGAATGGTCACGCCTTAAAGGAATGATAGCCCCCCCCTATTGAAGTAATGCCCCACCCTAAATTACTGATGATCACACCCTAAAGGAATAAT
>CAIGQQ010038027.1:1426668-1448756 GCA_903798035.1 Danio albolineatus | reverse complement strand
CCCCTCCCTCGGTCTTCACTTTCGAATACGTGCCACATACCCCACCCGCTTCAACACCGCTCCCCCCAACCTTCCCAACCTTCTTCACTTCAGAAGGAGAATCCCCCAACCCCCAGTCTTCACTTTCAAACACGTACCCCCACCCAAACCCGCCACAGCAACCTCCTGTAGGTACTCAAAAGGTTGTCAGAGGGCCAGTGCCAGCCAGCGGCGCCCCATGACACAACTGTTTTCAAAAAGCACTGATTGACCCGCCCATCCCGTTCCCTAAACCCAACCAATAGTGTTTTCAAATGCAATCCAGAAAAATAAAGGCCCTCACCTGATTTTTATCTTGTTTTCAGATTTTACCACATTCTCACCCTGTTATTGTCTATTTCTGTTTTTGGTTTACCTGCTTTCTGGAACCGTTCTCTGCAGGACTCGAACCCTGTCATTGCAGTCAACTCCGCTCTGTGTCTTAAATCCTCAGACATAGGTGAGCCACTAGACAAACTGGTAACAGTGGAAAAACCGTTCACATGGAGGTAAGCGGTCAGCAGGAACGAAGGAAAAGGATCGGTGTCATACCGCCCCCTTAGTGTTCATTTTAAAGATGAAATGCAGCCATACGTATCTTTGGCTACATAATTCATGATCTCCAGAAATGTATACGGGGGTACGTTTTAAGAATGAGTCCGTGGTGAATATATATATATATACAGGTCAGTTTTTTCAATCCAATTTTAATGACACTTTGTTACCACTTTATATTAGGTGGCCCTAACTAAAATGTACTTAAACTGAAAATAACAATGTGTGAAAATGTACTTATTGTTTAAATGCATGTTTGTCCATTGTACTTACGCTTGATTAAATACCTGCATGTTATTACATCTGTAATTAATTTCTGTAATGACATTTGTTGTTACACTTTTGACCATCCCTTACACCTTAACCCACTCTTAAACCTACCCATCCCTCCAAACTCATCCCTAACCCCACCTGTATCCCTCCTCAAGAGCACCAGAAGTGATCTGCAATACATTATGAACACAGTAAGTACGTTGTTTGATGCAAGTACATAGTAGTTAAGGCCACCTAATATACTTTTAAACCCAACTGATGGGTTTGTCTATATTTTACCCAACGCCGTGTTAACACAACCCAGCAGTTTTAGAGAGTGCATCCACAACCCAATAAATAATTCACAAGTGCACCTACAGTATGCCACCTCAGGAGACTATAACGCACGCTTAACGATAATCCTGTGTAATTAACTTAAGCTACGGTGAGCAGTATCGAATGGGTTTTATCAATAGAAGTGGCCCGAGTACTTGACATTTCAGTCATGCATGGGGCCGCAGAGAGCCTCCAGATCCGTCCCGGGATGTAATTTGACCAGTTCTTGCAGGCGGGATTTGATGAGCAAGTCTAATCAAGCCAGCAACAGCAAGAATAAAATGTCTATTAAATGTTATTTAAATTGGATTTAAAAAGTTAACCTGTATATATATTTAACACAGGCTTATTGTGGAAACCCTCGTCTACATTTCTGGAGAGTAGGAATTATATACCCAGTGGTATGTATGGCAGCATTTCCTTTTTAAAACGATTGATATGGGGTGGTATGATACCGCTGATGGCTTCTGTTTCTGTTCACGCTTACAAGCTGACTGCTTACCTCCATGTGGACGGCGTTTCCTCTGTTTTTAGTTTGTCCAGTAGCTCGCCGCTTACATCAGTGGACTTGAGATGCACAGCAGAGTTGACCATATCTGCCAAGCCTCACGTTTTTCCCGAGATTCTCCTGTATTTTACAGCTCTATCCCGCTGTCATCCCGTAAAGGTGTTTTCCCGTATTTCTCCTGTATTTTCAGTCTTTCTCTGAAGGGTGGCTATAAACATTAAAGGGCACATACATGACCCCTTTTTTTATATTTAATATAAGTCTTTTGTGTCAGCAGAATTTGTCTGTAAAGTTTCAGCTCAAAATACCCATCAGATTATTAATTATAGCTCTATGAAGTCCTTCCATTACAACTTTTTGCTGTTTTTGGCCCTGGCCCTTTAAGAATAGTCCTCCCCACCTACCGTTCCCGTCAGCGTGCCTCAATCTCCACCCTCGGCTGCGTCAGACACACAGACACAACAGGAACAGATGTAGAGGAAGCAGATCTCACTGCGTTTGAGAAATACAACAGTAAGAACTTTACCAATGACTGTTTAATGTGTTTGTTAAGGAGTTGCAACGATAAGTCACACACAAGTTACAGAGTTTGTTCACGCATGTACGCGCGCACACACACACACACACACACACACAGACAGCGCGTGTGTTGAGTTTGCACTGCTTTTGCAAACAAATGTGTCAGGATACAGGCGAATATCCACTGCTGTATGGATATCTGTTATGTTAATGTACACAATAAACCTGATTTAATGTCCACAAACTGAGATTGAAGCATCTTTTTTGCTGACACGCGGCTGTGGTGATGAAGTAAAGCTGAAGTAAATGGCTGTAGTTCATTACAAACATGCACTGTTTTAAACACGTGTTAAACTTGTGAAACTCACTCTTGATCACATCTGATGGTGAATAATGACCTTCCTGAACTGAACAGACCTTTTATTCCCGGTTGCTTTGCGCACGTCCTGTTTTGTTGATATGATTATACGCGTTACTACGGAGACATGTTAATACACAGCTGTCAATCAATTCGGTGGGCGGGGGGACCGCACTCCTACGTCAAGTTGCGGTCGATCTCAAAACCGCTCCAATTGGTCCACCGTTTTTATGCTGTTAATTTGAAAAAAAAGGACTGGGTGTGTTTATATCAGCCCAGGATGACCGTCTATACACTATAACTACACATATGACAGTCCAAAAAGCTTAAAAAGTAGATTTTTCATGAAAGCTGCCCTTTAAAGTCACGCAACCCATACCGCCGCACCACCAGGGGCCGTCCCTCGCTCTTAAATGTGAGTCAGTTCTGTGCTTTCGGTTTATTTAGGCATGAAACACTTTGAAATAAATATAAAAACGGCGGGATTCCCTTTCCTTTTCATTACAGGTGCCGTCGCTCCTCCTGTGCAATCCTCAACACAGTCATAAAGCGGTGCGTGACTGTCAGACGCACTCCATAGTGATAAACAGACGCTGTTTCCCAAACCCATTCTGTACACTCGATTAGAAGCGGAGCGAAAGTCTGGGTTTTGGGTGCGTGTTTGAACAGACATACACACATAATTAATAATAATAACGTCTAAAGATGTCGATCTTGATGGGGTTTTTTCTAAACACAACTAATTTGTCCAAAATGAGCATAAAAAGTTAGGAAAGCAATTGAATGCTTTCATTATAACGTTATTATGTATTTTAAAGTGACACTTCTGTTATTTAATGTAATCAAACGAAAAATTATAATAAATGAGATTATAATCAGAATGCTGCTCTTTAATCAGAATGTGTGAGTTATACAGTGAAGAAAAGGTTAATGAGATTTGATAATTCTATTTATTAATGTTAATTATCTGAACTATTTTATTTGGGGGGAGGGGGTATCCCTTATTTTCACATCCCAATGCTGACAGGTATGGAGTTGACTGTGACGACGGGGTTTGAGTCTGGTGAAGAACGCTTCCAGAAAGCAGGTAAAACAAAAACAAAAGGCAAAAGATGAAATAAACAAGTAAATAACAGGGTGATTTCCCAGAGATGGGTTGCAGCTGGAAGGGCATCCGCTGCGTAAAGCATATGCTGAATAAGTTAGCGGTTCATTCCGCTGTGGCGACCTCAGATTGATAAAGGGACTAAGTCGAAAAGAACATGAACGAATAAATGAATGAATAACAGGATGAGAATGTGGTCAAATCTGAAAACATGGTAAAAATCAGGCGAGGGTCTAAACACTATCGGTTGGGTTTAGGGAAGGTGATATCGGTCAGTCGGTCAGTCAGTCGACAGCGGCCTCTGGTGGATTTACAAAAGAACAGCAGGCCTGAATGGCACTCACGAGAGAAATTTGAGATCTGAAAAAGTGTAAACAGTGCCCTCTGGTGGATTCACGAAAACAGAAACTGCAAAAAAACGTACCTCCAGGGACATATTTCACAATCTCCAGAAGTATATACAGGGGTACATATTACTGATGGGTCATTCTTGAACGATTCGTTCATTTTGAACGGATCTACAATATCACTCGGGAACCACAAGTCATCTCAGGGAGTGATTCGTTCATCTGCGCATGCGCACATTTGTGCAGGTGGTTTCGTTCAAGTCTTTTGAGTCATTCATCATGTGAAAGGCAGAAGCCAATCATATGCATTTAGAGCCGGAAAGAGATTTGAACCCTTCATCTCTCGAGTCCTCGGCTGTGTTCTGGCTTTACATCCTGTCACAGGCTTGACAAACGCACGAATGACTCAAAAACCTGAAGACTGGATAGGTGAACTAATCATGGCTTCTATCGGCTCAGACTGTGTACATTAGTTAAGATTATGACTGTTAGTGTAACGAGAGCGAGCTGAGCAGACAAAAATATCTTCATAGACAAAAGTAAACAATGAATTATTATTTTTTTTCTTCCTTACAGCATTATATTTATCACTTGTACGTAGTGTGATCAATCTTTGGGCTAGTTGTAGATGTGTTTAAAAGCAAGTCCTAACATTTTAGTCATATTTTTGGCAAATTGAATGAAATTAACGAAATGACTCAAAAAAGGATTCTTCGTCTCGATGAATGAGACTCAAAGATCCGAGTCAGTAAAATGATCCAAACTTCCCATCACTAGTACGTATCTAAAATGAGCCTGGGTTGTATATGTTAGTTACAGCCACTCAATATAAACAGTTCGCGGGGTTTTAAAACAGAACTTAGACTTCAAAAGTCTTAAATTGACTGAAATATTGTGTTGTAGGTCTTAAATCATTTCAAACAGGTCTTAGTTTTCATTTTAATCTTAATTTTGCCAATGGGGTATAAGCAAAATAATCTTATCTAAAGTGAAAGCAAGATTAATTTGCTTACCACGCTGGCAGATTATTTTGCTCATTTAGGAAAAACTCACTTAATTTTAACTCATTATTACTAAAACAACACAATATTTTGTGCTTGTCCAGAAAACGCTTCTTGATTTCAGAGTTTTTCAATAATTAGAGTAGAAACAAGACAAAAACTGAGTAAGAAAAGCATTTTTTTATAGCATATGGAGAATTAGTGATAATAAATGCACTTATTATGGCCTATTTAATGTAAATATACATCATTTTGACAAAAGACAGTGTAAAAAATGTATAATACGTATGTGACGATAAATGTTGAGCAGAATAAAAGTCACGCAGAATTCAAACCTAATGCAAAAGCGTTAAAAGTTGACCATCAGCAAAAAATCTCAAGCAGAACATCTCAATTTGCATAATTTTGCATAAATAAACATCAGTCTGTAGTAAGTGTTGTGCGATTAATTAATTTCATTTTACTCAATAGACAATAATAAAAAACAACAGCACAGGGAGCCTAACATTAAAGGGGACCTATTATGTCCCTTTATTCAAGATATAAAATGCGTCTTTGATAGAGTGTGTGGTGAAATTTCAGCTTAAAATACCCTACAGATAATGTTTATAACTCTGAAATTGACCCTTTTAGGCTTTGATCCTAATTGTGGCGTTTTGGTCACTGTCGCTTTAAATGCAAATGAGATTGTGCTCTTTTCAGAAGAGGGCGGAGCTATGAGTGTCTGTGTGTCAGCATAGTGACAGATTCAAAAACAAGACTGACATCCTATCCCAATGAGGGAGAGATGGTCACTAGGGGGCGGGGCTTTCCCCCTCTGATGACATCATAAATCGGGAGAATGTCAATCAGAGTGTTTCAGCAGACTGATTCTATCAAGTCTGATTATAAACAATACAATGTATTAATCTTTACCATCCGAAGCTGCTTATATTCACACACTGCTGACACGCAACCTCTAATAAAAGTGATTTTTGCATAATAGGTGCCCTTTAAAATAAGCACAAGTGCGGTAACCTTCCGTGTACACCTGTGAAGAGCGTCTCTGTGCTGTGATTGTGTTTTTCTGTCAGTAATAATCCTGTCCTGCTCCTACTTGTCAGATGATCTGCCCGACTGTCCACAGAGTCAGCCTGGACTCTTATTTCTTTCCTGTGTTCAGGTCACACTTACTGAGGTCACACATATACTGTATCTCTCTGTATAGGGATTTCTGTCGCTCTTGCACAATGCAGGATATCCCAGCCGGTCGCAGTCCAAACCTGTTTTCTGTGCTGCTACACTTTATCTGAGAAATTAACCATGGCACTTGATGTTATCTACAGTGGATATAAAAAGTCTACACACCCCTGTTAAAATGCAAGCTTTCTGTGTTGTAAATAAATCAAACCACAATAAATCATTTCAGAACTTTTTCTACCTTTAATGATAATTATAACCTGTACAATTTCATAAAAAACAAACTCACATATTTTAGGTGTGGGGAACTAAAAATAAAAAAACTGAAATAATATGGTTGCATAAGGGTGCACACCCTCTTATAACTGGGTATATGGCTGTGTTCAAATTAAGCAATCACATTGAAACTCAATTTAAATTGGAGTCAGTACACACCTGTCATCATTTAAAGCACCTTTGATTAACCCAGAATAAAGTTCAGCTGTTCTAGGAGGGGGCGCCACGGTGGCGTAGTGAGTAGCACGTTCGCCTCACAGCAAGAAGGTCGCTGGTTCGAGCCCCGGCTGGGTCAGTTGGCACTTCTGTGTGGAGTTTGCATGTTCTCCCCGTGGTTGCGTGGGTTTCCTCCGGGTGCTCCGGTTTCCCCCACAAATCCGAAAACATGTGGTATTGGGTAGGCTAAATTGTCCGTATAGTGTATGAGTGTGAATGTGTGTGTGTGGATGTTTCCCTGAGATGGGTTGCGGCTGGAAGGGCATCCGCTGCGTAAAAATATGCTGGATAAGTTGGCGGTTGATTCCGCTGTGGCGACCCCGGATTAATAAAGGGACTAAGCCGAAAAGAAAATGAATGAATGAATGAATGTTCTAGGAGGCTTTTCCTGGCATTTCCTTAGTCCGCAGAGAGCTTCCAAAGCATCAGAGGGATCTCATTGTTAGAAGGTATCAGTCAGGAGAAGGGTACAAAAGGATTTCCAAGGCATTGGATATATCATGGAACTTGGTGAAGACAGTCATCATCAAGTGGAAAAAATATGGCGCAACAGTGACATTGCCAAGAACTGGACGTCCCTCCAAAATTGATGAAAAGACGAAAAGAAAACTGGTCAGGGAGGCTTCCAAGAGGCCTACAGCAACATTAAAAGAGCTGCAGGAATGTCTGGCAAGTACTGGCTGTGTAGTACATGTGACAACAATCTCCCGTGTTCTTCATATGTCTGGGCTATATGGGGTAGAGTGGCAAGAAGGAAGAATTTTCTTACAAAGAAAAACATCCAGGCCCGGTTAAATCTCCTAAGAGCAGAAAAGGTGTTATGGTCTGATGAAACCAAGGTTGAACTTTTTGGTCATAATTTCAAAAGATATGTTTGGCGCAAAAACAACACTGCACATCACCAAAGAAACACCATACCCACAGTGAAGCATGGTGGTGTCAGCATCATGCTTTGGGGTTGCTTTTCTTCAGCTGGAGCTGGGGCCAGTCAAGGTGGAGGGAATTATGCACAGTGCTAAATACCAGTCAATACTGGAAGAAAACCTTCAGGCTTCTGCTTGGAAGCTGAAGATGAAGAGGAACTTCATCTTTCAATACGATAACGATCCAAAGCACACATCCAAATCAACAAAGGAATGGCTTCACCAGAAGAAAATTCAAGTTTTGGAATGGCCCAGCCAGAGCCCAGACTTGAATCTGATTGAAAATCTGTGGGGTGATCTGAAGAGGGCTGTGCACAGGAGATGCCCTTGCAATCTGACAGATTTGGAGCATTTTTGCAAAGAAGAGGGGGCAAATATTGCCAATTCAAGATGTGCCATGCTGATAGACTCATACACAAAAAGACTGAGTGCTGTAATAAAATCAAAAGTATTAGTATCAACAAAGTATTAGTTTAAAGGTGTGCAGACTTACGCAACCACATTATTTCAGTTTTTTATTTTTAGTTCCCCACACCTAAAATATGTGAGTTTGTTTTTTATGAAATTGTACAGGTTATAGTTTTTATTAAAGGTGGAAAAAGTTCTGAAATTATTTATTGTGGTTTGATTTTTTTACAAGACAGAAAGCTTGCATTTTAACAGGGGTGTGTAGACTTTTTATATCCACTGTAGATACAGTCAAAGTCGAAATGATTGACCCTCCTGTCAAATATTTCCCCAATGATGTTTCTCAGATTCAGGAGTTTCTTACAGTATTTCCTCTAATGTTTTTTCTTCTGGAGAAAGTCTTATTTGTTTTATTTCGGCTAGAATAAAAGCAGTTCTTAATTGTTTTAAACCCAATTTAAGGTCAATATTATTACCCCCTTCAGAAATATTAGCGTTGGATTGTCTCCAGAACAAACCACTGTTATACAATGGCCTGCCTAATTACCCTAACTTTACCCTGATTACCCTAGTGAAGCCTTTAAATGTCACTTTAAAGGGGTGGCCCACTAGGATATCATATGTCAAACTTTAGCTGATGTGTAGTTTAGCTGTGTGAACATAAACAGCATCTCTCAATGTGAGACGCTCAAAGTTCAATGCAAAGGGACATTGGCTATTACAGAGTTAGCTGTGTAAAGGCACACCGGGGCGCTTTTCGTTTGCGTTTATCGTCAGCGTTTTTTGAGAATATTTTTTTTACGCATTCAAGCCCAAACGATTTTTCTCTGGTGAAACACATGCGCTATAGGGGAATTGATGAACTAAATTGACCGTAGTGTATGAGTGTGTGTGTGTGAATGAGTGTGTATGGATATTTCCCAGTACTGGGTTGCAGCTGGAAGGGCATCTGCTTCATAAAACAATCTGGAATAGTTGGTGGTTCATTCCGCTGTGGTGACCTCTGATATAGAAATGCCGAAGGAAAACGAATGAGTGAATGAACCTTGGCTGCATCTGGTGATGTTAGACAGTGCAGGTGTGTTAAGAATAGCAGCTGCTAATGTTAGGGTGTGGTGTCTACTGGTCAACATGCTCTAATTCTAGGTCCTGCTGCGTAATACTCACCTATTAAAGTCTACAGTGCACAGACTGTTTGGAAAACAGCGCAGAAAACACATTCATACACAGTGGCTTAATTACAATGTGCTGCAATTCTCCACCAACATCCGGATTGATAGCAAACAAGACCATAAATAAGTATGGGGATGAGGCCAGATAGTTTCAACCAGTCATGTAGCAGACACTTGTAACCTTGTAGACGTGTTTGGCGAGATTTGTTGTTGTATTCACACCAACGCAACACTAATTTTCACGTTTTACGCCTTTTTTCAGTTCCTTCATGACCATTTGCATCAGTATAATGTTATTATTATTAGCAGTATTATTGATTATCTGCATATTTATATTAGTTTAATAAACACTAGTGTAGATTTGTCCTCATGTGGGGTTTTGGAGACGTCTGCATCACCATATGGGGCGTAAGAACAGGACGTGTGTTTGGATTAACTCAGTTGTTTGACCAAACTTCATTATTATTGTTCATTTATTCCTCTGCTGGAGATTAGAGCTGAATTTAGAAATAGTTTTAACACGAATCTTTGTGCTTAACAGAGGAGATTAAACATGTGGGCTGATGGATGTGTTCAGTGGAGGGAGTTTCCACCGTTTCCTCACTCCACCAACGTAAAGGAGTAAAGTAAAGAGTAAAGAGAAAGTAAAGAGGCTGAATGGAGGAGGCTCGTTCTTATCCTTGCGCTGCAGATGCACTGTTTAACTGTTTCCTCACTCCACCAAAGTAAAGGAGTAAAGTAAAGAGTAAAGAGAAAGTAAAGAGGCTGAATGGAGGAGGCTCGTTCTTTATCCTCGCGCTGCAGATGCTTTATTTAACTGTTTCCTCACTCCACCAAAGTAAAGGAGTAAAGTAAAGAGTAAAGAGAAAGTAAAGAGGCTGAATGGAGGAGGCTCGGTCTTTATTCTCGCGCTGCAGATGCTCTGTTAAACTGTTTTCTCGATAGTGAAGCTTCAGTTTTTACACTTACAGTTCATCATGTAAACAGTAAATGCACCATGGAGAGACGCAACAGACTCTTAAAGGAAATGAGAGACGAGACTCTGATTGGTTTAATGCTCTAAACACAATCAGAACTCATTAAGAGAATCAGCACAGCCCTGTTAGACCATGTGCCGGGCGCAGAGTGTATTTATCCATCCTTAAAATAGCAGAAGTGGATTCAGACACGGCCTTAATGCTTTTGCGCCATGAGCTTTAGACTTTGCGCCTAGATCATTAAAATAGATTTAATTGAACATGATATTTATTGATGAAAGCCTCCATTTTCACAGTCCACATTGCGACTTAATTTGACAATTTTGCAGAGCATCTTCAAAGAAATGCAATTTCAAAATGTCAAAGAGGTAAATAAGTATTTTTAAGCAAAGACGTATCAGTGTGGACATCTGTGGGAGTTTTACAGCGCCATTTACTGGTCTGGCGTGTACACTACATCACTTTTAGTCCGTTTCATGTGTACACGTATATATTTTGAGACAATGCAGACAATTTTTTAGAACAAGGCAAGTGAAAGAGGATTGGTCAGAAACAGCTCGGGCTTAGTGTAGATGTAGCCTTATATGATTTTATCTTTGGCGTGTTATCCTGCTGGTCATAAGATGATTACTCTCTGTCACTGAGTTTTGTTGCTGACCATGTGCATCTCTTTATGACCACTGTCATGGTATAATGATGCATTAAAGAGACATTAAGTGTGTCAAGCGTGTCAGCAGCTGGAAGCATTAACACAAGACTGGATGAGTACATGCTGTCATGATGTTTACACCAAATGTCAGAGCAGAAATTGAGATCATCTTTTTCCAATAGTCTGTTCTCCAGTTTTGGTGAGCTTGTGGGCTTTTTACACATTATCATTCACACATGGTGTATTAATGAGTTCCTTTTGTCCACTTTCAACCCATTCTCTGGTGAGCGAGTTGTTGTTGTTTTTTTTACGTTATACTGCAACAAAAGGCGCAACATACAAGGATTGATGCAAAGGATTGATATCTCTGCCCAAAAGGTCTGAAAGCCCCACCTTAAATGACTGATAGCCCGCCCTTAAATTCTGATAGCCCTGTCATAGAGGACTGATAGCCCTGCCCAAAAAGTCTAATAGCCCCGCCCTAAAATTCTGATATCCCAGTCATAAAGAACTGATAGCCCTGCCCAAAAGGTCTAATAGTCACACCCTAAAATTCTGATAGCCCCGCCCTAAATCATTGTTAGCCCTGCCCTAAATGACTGATAGTCCCACCCTAAAATTCTGATTGCCCCGTCATAAAGGACTGATAGCCCTGCCCAAAAAGTCTAATAGTCCCACCCTAAATCATTGTTAGCCCTGCCCTAAATGACTGATAGTCCCGCCCTAAAATTCTGATTGCCCCTCATACAAGACTGATAGCCCTGCCCAAAAAGTCTGAAAGCCCCGCCCTAAATGACTGATAGCCCCGCCCCAAAATTCTAATAGCCCCATCATAAAGGTCTGATAGCCCTGCCCAAAAGGTCTGGTAGCCCCGCCATAAAGGTCAGAAAGCCCCGCCCTAAATAATTGATAGCCCTGCCCTAAATAACTGATAGCCCCGCCCAAAAATTCTAATAGCTCCTTCATAAAGGACTGATAGCCCTGCCCAAAAGGTCTGATATCCCCGCCCTAAATGACTGATAGCCCCGCCCAAAAACTCTAATAGCCCCTTCATAAAGGACTGATAGCCCTGCCCAAAAGGTCTGATAGCCCCACCCTAAATCATTGATAGCCCTGCCCTAAATGACTGATAGCCCCATCATAAAGGACTGATAGCCCTGCCCAAAAGGTCTCATAGCCCCGGCCAAAAGGTCTGATAGCCCCTCCCTAAATCATTGATAGCCCTGCCCTAAATGACTGATAGCCCCGCCCTTAAATAATGATAGCCTCGCCCTAAAATACTGATAGTGTATACTGATTGCTAGCCCTGTCCAAAAGCTCTGATAACCCTTCCTTAAATTGCTAATAGCCTCGCCTTAAATGACTAAAAGCCCCGCCTTAAATGACTAATAGCCCCGCCTTTAATGACTTATAGCCTTGCCCTAAATGACTGATAGCAGTGTTCTAATTACCAGTACTGGGTTGCAGCTGGAAGGGCATCCGCTCTATAAAACATATGCTGGATAAGTTGGGGGTTCATTCCGCTGTGGTGACCCCTGATGATTAAACTAAGCCGAAGGAAAATGAATGAATGAATGAGCTGTGTTTTAGGTTCACTCCCCTTACAGTTCGAAAACGAATAGGTTATCTTAACTCCTTCATGTTGTCCCAACACACATTGACTGTGTGGAGCCCAGCATTTTTTACAGTGTGTAAATGGCACCATTGCCACAAATCACATAGCTAGCAGATAAGAGAACACGCATGAAGTGACCAGGTGTAAACACACCCAATATGTGGAAGATAATCTGATATGTGCACCATTTCACGAACAGTACCAGTATATCACCAAAGGCAACGTCTGCTTACCACTGCAAACACTTCTGAACACAAGCTAAATATTACCTTCATGCTGAGTAGAACAGCTCTTCAACGAGTGAATCAAACACCCAACCACACTTCAACCGCCACACCTTTTTTTAGTGCACCTTTATTCTGACAGCAGCCCGTCTGTGACAGTATGGACTAAATAGTCAACTGATAAACTCTAATAAATATTGTAGTAGTTTTTACTACAGTAATATATACACCGTACGGCCACTTTATTAGGTACACCTTACTAGTACTGGGTTGGACCCACGTTTGCAATCAGAACTGCGTTAATCCTTCGTGGCAGAGATTCAACAAGCTCCTGGAAATATTCCTCAGAGATTTTGCTCCATATTGTCATGATAGCATCACACAGTTGCTGCAGATTTGTCGGCTACACATCCATGATGCCAATCTCCCGTTCCACCACATCCCAAAGGTGCTCTATTGGATTGAGATCTGGTGGCTGTGGAGGCCATTTGAGTACAGTGAACTCATTGTCATGTTCAAGAAACCAGTCTGAGATGATTCACGCTTTATGACATGGAACGTTATCCTGCTGGATATTTCCTCTTGTTCGGACCATTTTCTGTAAACCCTAGAGATGGTTGTGCGTGAAAATCCCAGTAGATCAGCAGTTTCTGAAATACTAAATACTCAGACCAGCCCGTCTGGCACCAACAACCGTGCCACGTTCACTTAAATCCCCTTTCTTCCCCATTCTGATGCTCGCTGTGAACTGCAGCAGATCCTCTCCACCATGTCTACATGCCTAAATGCATTGAGCTGCTGCCGTGTGATTGGCTGATTAAAGATTTGCATTAATAAGTAGTTACACAGGTGTACCTAATAAAGTGGCCAGTGAGTGCAATCTATAGTCGTGCAGTAAAAATCCAGTATTGGGTCATTTGTTAATATTATTGTCATTGTTGTGTTACCATAGCAACTGTAGAATCACCAGTAGTTCAAAAGTAGTTCCAGTCACATTAGTTCTAAATGCACTTGAGTTAGTGCTCTAGTTTACTTTAGGTGTGAATTTGTGGCGGGAGAAAGTAGTTCCTCAAACAATGGGCTTTAAGACACTTTGTGGTTGTTTTAATTTTTTATTTTACAACTGTTGCATGATCATATTATTAGAGTTATAGCACTGTAAGTGGTGCAAATCCCAGTGCTACAAGTGTGATGATGTTACCCAGAGGATGTTTATATTGCTGGTTCATTTGTGGTTATACCATGGTCGCCTATAGGAACCACAAATTAACTATGGCTTTGCAAATCGGACCATAGTTTAACCATGGTATTTGTACTTAAACTGTGGTTATACAAATGGATATTTGTTTAATTTTCATAAGGGTTTGTTTTGTTCATTTTCCTTCGCTTAGTCCCTTATTTATCAGGGGTCTCCACAGCGGAATGAACCGCCAACTATCCCAGCAAATGTTTTATGCAGTGAATGCCCTCTTCCAGCTGCAACCCAGTACTAGAAAACACCCACTCATTAACACACTCATACACTACTGCCAATTGAATTAATCAGTTCCCCTATACCACATGTGTTTGGACTGGGAAACCGGAGCACCCGGAGGAAACCCACACCAACACGGGCAGAACATGCAAACTCCATACAGAAATGCCAACTGACCCAGCCAGGATTCGAACCAGCGACCTTCTTGCTGTGAGGCCACAGTGCTAACCACTGAGCCACCATACTGCCCATATAAGTATATATACAATAAATTTTATTGTGTTTATTGTGTACACTTTATCATGCGTGTCTATTCAAACTCCTCTTAATACGATTTTTGTCAATGAACACATTCATAAAGCTCAGTAACAGCAATAAAGACGACATATGAAATATTATAAGCCATTTATTTATTGACTTCAGTAATTTTTCAGGTAGTTTTACATTTGCTCGATGCCCATGTGCGCTCTCTACATGTCCAAAACTCAAAGAAAGGCTCTGCGGAGTATACAGTATGTGGACTCTATTGACCAGGGGGTTTCCGAAGCGAAAAACACCGGCGTATCGAGTGTCCAGACGGATGAGTTGAATTGAAATGAAATCTGAGCACAGGCGAGGAGAGAGACGTGTCATTCAGGACAGCACCATCGCCTGGAACTCTGAAACACATCCGACAAATAGACAGCATACAGTCAGTTCCTTATAAAGATGAGGGTATGACATGTGCATAAACAGGGTAAAAAATATCAGCAGTTTTCTGTATTTTGAGATTGATGGTCTTATTTTTCCTCATTTAGATATGCTTTTGAACTGCATTAGGGGATCTTGATCTTTCTTCCAACAACTTTAAACCTTGAAACGTTTGTAAAAGTGACTTTTAATGTGCAATAATATATTGCTTTACTACAATACTACAAAAAAAGAGAGAATACAACTTTGTTAAACCTCTGAGTTCCATTTAAAGTCCATTTAATAATAATTTTGTGGTAAATTGTCCCTATAATGTTCATTTTGGGGTGAACTGTCCCTTTAAAGTCCCTTTAATGCTAATTATGGGGTAAGCTGTCCCTCTAATGTTCATTTTGGGGTGAGCTGTCATCTTTAATAATAATTTTTGGGATGAACTGTCCCTCTAACGTAAATGTTTGGGGTGAACTGTCCCTTTAATGTTCATTTTGGTGTGAACTGTCCTCTTTAATATAAATTTTTGGCATGAACTGTCCCTTTAATGTTCACTTTGGTGTGAACTGCCCCTTTGATGATCATTTTTGGGGTAAACTGTCCCTTTAATGTTCATATTTGGGGTAAACTGTCCCTATAATATTTATTTTTGGAGTGAACTGCCCCATTAATGTTCATTTTGTGGTGAACTGTCCTCCTTTAATAATCATTTTTGGGATGAACTGCCCCTCTAACGTAAATGTTTGGGGTGAACTGTCCCTTTAATGTTCATTTTGGGGTGAACTGTCCTCCTTTAATAATCAATTTTGGGATGAACTGTCCCTTTAATGTTCTCTTTAATGTTCATTTTAGGCGTAAACTGTCCCTTTAATGTTCCTTTTAGGCGTGAACTGCCCCTTTATTGTTCATTTTTAGGGTAAACTGTCCCTTTAATGTTCATTTTAGGGGTGAACTGTCCATTTAATGTTCATTTTAGGGGTTAACTGTCCCTTTAATGTTCTCTTTAATGTGAATTTTTGGTTTGAACTGTCCCTTTAATCTTTATTTTTGGGGGTGAACTGCCCCTTTAATGTTTACTTTGGGGTGAACTGTCCCTTTAATGTTTATTTTAGGGGGAAATTGTCCCTTTAATGTTCTCCTTAATGTTCACTTTGGTGTGCACTGCACTTTTTAATGTCAATTTTTAGGGTAAACTGTCCCTTTAATGTTCATTTTAGGGATGAACTGTCCCTTTAATGTTCATTTTTGGGATAAACTGTCCCTTTAATGTTCACTTTGGTGTGGACTGCCCCTTTAATGTTCATTTTTGGGGGTGAACTGCCCCTTTAATGTTTACTTTTGGGAATGAACTGCCCCTTTAATATTTTTTTGGGGGGTGAACGGCCCCTTTAATGTTTACTTTGGGGTGAACTGTCCCTTTAATGTTCACTTTTGGGGATGAACTGTCCCTTTAATGTTTACTTAAGGGTGAACTGCCCCTTTAATGTTTACCTTTGGTGATGAACTGCCTTATAATATTTATTTTTGTGGATGAACTGCCCCTTTAATGTTTACTTTGGTGTGAACTGCCTCTTTAATGTTCACCTTTGGTGATGGACTGCCCTAATATATTTATTTTTGGTGTGAACTGTCCCTTTAATGTTCACTTTTTGGTGTGAACTGCCCCTTTAATGTTCCCTTTTGGGGCGAACTGCCTCATTAATGTTCATTTTGGGGTGAACTGCCCCTTTTATATTGTGAGTTATCAGTGAAATCAAGCTTCAAATCAAACTTAAGATGAATAGCATCCACTGGAAACAATCACAGGGCCGATACATTAATAATGAATGATGGAAATAAATATCATATAAAGAGCTGTACTCACCTTCTGCTCCAATCTTGCCATCGCTGTCGTCGTCGGCTGCTGCTAGGAAGGCCTTTGTCTCTTTATCGGTCAGCACGCGAGCGCCGCCGGAGAACCGCTGCAGGAAAAACCTGCACAAACACACAAAAACACGAGCCGTTTGAGGGAGGAAACACTCAGGATGTGCACAAAGCCTGAGGATTAGCTAATGAAAGGGCTGAGAATAAACAGACGAGAGGTAGACTAATCCCTGTCTGCACCTGAAGGTCCCGTGATTTTTTTTAGACGTTAGCATCAGTATTGTTGGTTTTTAAGATATCTACCCACACAGCAAATGTCTTCTGGATCAGCTTTTCATGGCCCACATACCGCAATGAATTACAGTACACGACTGGACCAAGTCTGGCTTGCAAACAAGGGGCAAACATGGACCATATATGGGCCAAGTCTCAGCCAATGTAATAACCCACATCTGGGCCTGAACTGGGCCAGATATGTTGGTGTTTCATGACAGCAATGAATTTAATAAACCCATGAAGCATTTTGCTTTATGGTCGTGCTTTTTCTCGAAGGGACCTGATTGGTCGATTTAATTTTTCTTTACTCAAAAATAATTTACATGAAAATTTGTCCCTATAATGTTCTTTTTGGGGCAAACTGTTGTTTTAAAGTCCCTTTAATGCTAATTTTGGGGGTAAATTGTCCCTTTAATGTTCTATTGACCCATGAAGCATTTCGCTTTATGGTCATGCTTTTTCTCGAAGGGACCTGATTGGTAGATTTTTTATTTTTATTTTTTTCTTTACTTAAAAGTAATTTACATGAAAATTGTCCCTATAATGTTCTTTTGGGGCAAACTGTTGTTTTAAAGTCCCTTTAATGCTAATTTTGGGGGTAAACTGTCCCTTTAATGCTAATTTTGCGGGTAAACTGTCCCTTTAATGCTAATTTTGGGGGTAAACTGTCCCTTTAATGTTCATTTTGGTGTAAACCGTCCCTTTAATGTTCATTTTGGTGTAAACTGTCCCTTTAATGTTTATTTTGTGGTGCACTATCCCTTTAATGTTCATTTTGGTGTAAACCGTCCCTTTAATGTTCATTTTGGTGTAAACCGTCCCTTTAATGTTCATTTTGGTGTAAACCATCCCTTTAATGTTCATTTTGGTGTAAACCGTCCCTTTAATGTTTATTTTGTGGTGAACTATCCCTTTAATGTTCATTTTGGTGTAAACCGTCCCTTTAATGTTCATTTTGGTGTAAACCGTCCCTTTAATGTTCATTTTGGTGTAAACTGTCCCTTTAATGTTCATTTTTGGGATGAATTGTCCCTTTAATGTTCTCCTGACCCATGAAGCATTTCGCTTTATGGTCGTGCTTTTTCTCGAAGGGACCTGATTGGTAGATTTTTTTTCTTTACTCAAAAATAATTTATATGAATTTCAAAAGTGGGTCAAGACAGGCCAATCTTACGTGGCCCACATATACATGTTTAACACCTGGGCCAAATACTACATTTGATGTCTGGCCCAAGTCTTGAGTGCCACCTATAAAACAGTGCCACCTCTGCCAAACCCGGGCCAAGTTTGGCCCACATGGTGTATGCCAATGCCGGACGAATGCTTACTGGGCCGGTTCTATGCCAGATCTGGGCCAGCTTTATGCCAGAATTCTTTGCTACCTGGGATGTTACCTAAACAATGTGAACAATCACTACACTGATCTGGACCACACACCTCCCATCCACAACTGGCCCAAATGTAGTTTGCCGTCATGCATGCAGTGCCATCATTGCCGTGCATGGCCCACATTTGGCCGGCAACACGCCAGCAGTGCCATAATAAGGCCACATTTGGGCCAAGTCCATTTGCTATGAGGGTATAAGCTAGTGTGCTCCAAAACTGGGACAAAATTAACATTTAGAAGATGTAAACCTGATATAAAGCTTGTAGTTTGTCAGTTCCAACTTCCAATTTAGTTCATCAGTTCCCCTATAGCGCATGTGTTTGGACTGTGGGGGAAACCGGAGCACCCAGAGGAAACCCACACCAACACGGGGAGAACATGCAAACTCCACTGACCCAGCCGGGACTCAAACTAGTGATCCTCTTGCTGTGAGGCGACAGTGCTTACCACTGAGCCACCGTGCCACCCATTTACACTTGCATTGCTGGATAGTTGAAGTTCTTACTTGAGCTCGTCCTCCTCGATGAAGCCGCTGGCGTCGTTGTCCAAGATGTTGAAGATGTTCTTCACATCCTGAGGGCTTTTCTTGGTCATCCCACACAGCTGGAAGAACTTCTTGGGGCTGAATGAGTCTGGAGCTGGACACAAAATAAAAAGAACATGACACCGATGCTGACAGCACTGCAAAAACTGCTTTTCTTGACCTGTCAACACTCAGGATTCTCCCATATTTTACAATTGCATCCCGCTATCATCCTGTAAAGATATTTCCCTGTATTTCTCCTGTATTTTTAACCTTTTTATCCGCTTGGTAAGTGTGATCTTGGCTGTAAATGTGTTCCTGTAAAAACAGTAACAGCGTCCTATCGCAATTTCATTTTACAGTAAAATAGCCTTGAATAGCTTCTTTTTATGGTAAAAAAATTCCCTTTACCACATTTTCATTTTACAGCATGACAATTTTTACAGTACTTTTACTGTAACTTATTTACATTTTATACTAGCAGTACAATACCTTTACTTTTAGTCTTTACTATTGAATTTAATACACTTCAAACATTCATCAATTCGTTTTAAATACATTTTGCAATACAAAACTGACTCGTTACAAAACCTTCCTTCATTTTAAAATGGCCCACAATACAGTGCATATTACAGTAGTGAGTGGAAGAGAACATATGTGGTGTGTTACTGGACATTTGTTTATAAATGCTGAGGCGGGAGAGTGTGCGTGTGTTTAGAAAACTTGATTACAGTAGCATATCGCAAATTCCTAATATGCGGTAATTTACTGTAAAAGTTTTAAAATTACTACTATTGCAGTGCATATTACAGTAGTGAGTGGTAAAGAGCGTATGTGATGTTTTAATGGACATTTTTTTTGCGGTAAATAACTGTAAAATTGCAGCAGAGTCTAACAGTGTACTACAACTCATTAAAAGTCACTAAAAATACAGTAAAAAACACATTTGATCATAAATGCTGATGCAGGAGAGAATGTGTGTTTAGAAAACTTGTTTACATTAGATTACTGTAAATTCCTAATATGCTGTAAGCTACTGTAAACATTTTAAAATGACTCCTAATGCAGTGCATATTACAGTAGTGAGCTGTAAAGAATGTATGTGGTATTTTAATGGCCGTTTTGCAGTAAATAACTGTAAAATTGAAAAAGCCTAGCAGTGTACTACAACTCACTAAAAGTAATTAAAATACAGTAAAAAATGCACTTGTTCATAAAAGCTGATGCAGGACAGTGTGTGTTTAAAAACATGATTACAGTAGAATACTGTAAATTACTAATATCCTGTAAGCTACTGTAAACATTTTAAAATGACTCCCAATGCAGTGCATATTACAGTAGTGAGCTGTAAAGAACATATGTGGTGTTTTAATAGGTGTTTTTGTGGAAAATTACTGTAAAATTGCGGTAAAGTCTAACAGTGTACTACGACCAAATAAAAAGTCATTAAAATACTGTAAAAATAAAAAAATTGTTCATAAATGCTGAGGCAGGAGAGTGTGTGCGTGTTTAAGAAAAACTTGATTACAGTACCATAGCTCAAATTTGTAATATGCGGTAAGTTACTGTAAAAGTTTTAAAATGACTCCCAATGCAGTGCATATTACAGTAGCGAGCTGTAAAGAACGTGGTATTTTAATGGGTGTTTTTGCTGTAAGTAACTGTACAATTGCAGCAAAGACTAACAGTGTACTACAACTTAAAGTAATTAAAAACAGTAAAAAACACATTTGTTCATAAATGCCGAGGCAGGAGAGTGTGTGTTTCAAAAACTTGTTTACAGTAGATTACCGTAAATTCCTAAAAGTCTGTAAGCTACTGTGAATATTTTAAAATGACTCCCAATGCAGTGCACATTACAGTAGTGAGCTGTCAAAGAGCATATATGGCATTTTAATGGCCATTTTTGTGGTAAATTACTGTAAAATTGTAGCAAAGTCTAGCATCGTACTACAACTTAAAGTGATTAAAACACAGTAAAGGCAGGAGAGTGTGTGTTTACAAAACTTGATTACCCTTTGATTACAGTAGATAACCACAAATTCCTAATATGCGGTAAGTTACTGTAAAAGTTTTTTACATGACTCCCAATGCAGTTTAATCACAGTAGTGAGCTGTAAAGAACATATGTGGCAATTTTGCGGTAAATAACTTTACAACTGTAACAGTGTACAACGACTCATTAAGTGTCATCAAAATGACTGTAAAAACAACTGTTTATAAATGCTGAGGCAGGAGTGTGTGTGTGTGTGTGTGTGTGTGTGTGTTTACCTTGACAGTCCTTGAGTGCACAGTCGATGGCATCAGCGGAAAGGATAGATGTGAGAGACATGATTCTGACAAGAGGAAGATTCACAGTTTCACATTATTCAGTCATCCTCACTAATACATGAAATAATTATTTACATACAGTAAAAAAAACAGCTCACAGGATACACGTGAGTGCAAACAATGCTTACTTACCTGGTGTTTTGGTCTTGTTTTTATTCTATTCTATTTATTTCTATCCTATTGTTTATATTGTGTTGTTTTCAGAAATAATGAGTCGAAATGAAGTGAGGTTTTCCTTTAAACAAGTTTGATAGTCTTTTAAAGGGGTTAATGACTTTAATATTATTTTACTCAGCCCATTGGCAGATTATTTAGCTTGTTTTCAGGAAAAACTCACCTCATTTTGACTCATCATTTCTGAAAACAACACTATATTGTTTGTTTATCTTGAAAATGTTTCTTGGTTTAAGAATTTTTTGACTTTTGGACTAGAAACAGCACAAAAACTCAAAGTAAAAATGTATATGGAATACATGCGAACGCCCACATTACTAATACATGTATATTATTAACAGATAATACTGTAATAACGCAGTGTGTGTTCAAATCAAATCATGTTAATAATCTGAACTATGCTTTTCCATCGATGCATAGAGATACATTCATTTTCCGTTGGCTTAGTCCCTTATTTATCAGCAGAATGAACCGCCAACTATTCCAGCATATGTTTTACGCAGCGGATGACCGTCCAGCTGCAACCCAGCACTGGGAAACACCCACACACACTCATTCACACTCATACACTACGGCCAATTTAGCTTGTTCAATTCCCCTATAGCGCATGTGTTTGGACTGTGGGGAAAACCGGAGATAGATAGATAGATAGATACATAGATAGATAGATAGATAGATAGATAGATAGATAGACAGATAGATAGATAGATAGATAGATAGATAGATAGATAGATAGATAGA
>CAIGQQ010038027.1:1401780-1411780 GCA_903798035.1 Danio albolineatus | reverse complement strand
ACGTGTAATGCTTCTAAGTTTTTTAGACATTTGAACTGTGTATATACATATATATAGTATACTTATTCAGGTATTTTATAGAAATATAATCATGACCTTTGAGGCAAAAGCAGATCTGCACAAGGAAATGACAAGAAGAAGTCTATATTGAAAAAGAATATTTATTCTTTTCTTCGTTCCCGTAAAAGTGCATCAGATTTTACAGTAAGCAAAGTTCATATTTAAGACAGGAGACACAACCGCTACATTCACAGTCATTGCTTTGACAGTGTGCTGCATGGGAGGAAACTTCTCATAAGCATCATGAGTATAAAAATTATTTATAGTAAGATGAAAATGGGAGGTCTTGGGAAAAGTTGTTCCTTCGGAGCAAGAGGTGTTGTTGGTCTGAAGCGATTTATGCCTTAACCAAGGCAGCGAACTCTGTTAGGAATGAAACACAGAAACAAACGTTCAATCAAAACATCTGTTTTAATGTACTGTACTTCAGCGGCACTGGAATTGTATAATATAATACACAATATCCTTCATTTTGTTCTCATAAAGACACAAATGTAACTGGTTTGTTTTTAAAATTGGAACTGATATCGATATTTTAAACTGCTTTACCAGAAATAGCCACTGGGGGCTCCCACACTCCTTAAACGCGTGGTCCAGAGTGTATTTTTAAAGTGTGGTTGTGTTTATGGGGTGCAAAGCAATGTGTGCTCATGCTTCATTTGTGAAAAATCAGGTTATTTGGTCATATACTGTATCTTTGATTATATTCAGCTAATCAGCTTACATGGAAAACGACTGCCATTTTTCCTAGTTCCTGATTGGGGCTCTGATTGGTCAGCTAACATAATGTGCTGATATTCGCGGATCCAGCCTGATCTCACGAGAAAGCGTAAGCATTTTACGTTTTGCGAGTTTAGTGGCTAATTTGTACAATTTGTACGAGTTCAGTCATACAAAATTGTACGATTTTAAAAAGGAGGCGTGGCACCCAACCCCACCCCTAAACTCAATTGTCATTGGGCGATGAGCAAATCGTACTAAATTGTACGAATTAGATCGTACGAATTCATGTGAATTAGCCACTAAATCAAAAGTTACGAATTGCCGTGAGATAGCGTTGGCGGATGTGACGCTCTATTTTTATTCTATTTAAGTCAATATTTGGTTATAAAATAGTGCAGTAAACATTGAAAGGATTTAATGAAGTACTTAATCTCTTTCCGGTATTTTGTTAGCCATGTTATTGATTTAGTATTAGTGTAGTCTTATTTCATTTAAATATCGTATCGAAGTCAAAACTGTAGTATCCCGACAACACTAGTTACACATTACATATGAAAGGACGTTAAAGTCGGCAAATTTTAAAGTACAATTTAAAATTACTACGTTTTTTTTACATAATTAATTGTCAACGTTTGCACTATGCAAATCATTTAAAGGGGCAGTTCACCCAAAAATGAAAATATACTCAGTATTCTCCCTCAAGTGCTTTCAAACCTTTATGAGCTCTGTTGAACGCTAAAGAAGATATTTTGAAGAATGCTTATTTTTCCTACTATGGAAGTCAATGGTTACAGGTTTTCAACATTCTTCAAAATATCTTCCTTTGGGTTCGACAGAAAAAAAATAAAGGTTTGAGACGAGTAAATGAAGAGTAAATGATGACAGGATTAAAATTTTTTGATTCTCTTTTTAAAAAAAATTTACAAGTAAAGAGATGCTAATGGTCTAATCCGATTCAATGATCTATGCTAAGCTAAGCTAAAAGTGCTTCAAAAAAAGATAAAACTCAGCAGATTAACCCAAAAGGAGATGTAAAATAAAATAAAAAACAGTGCAGTGTTCCTTTAAATGTCTCATGAAGTGCTTTGAAATGTGCATATTTTATTCGATGTTTGACGTAATCGCAACTAAAACATTAAGAGAGGGTGGGGCATAGACTAGCTCCTCCCCTTTAAAAAACAGCCAATAGCGTTTTGTTTTTTCTCACAGCTATGCCTGTGAGAGTGGTTGAGCTCAAGCGCGTCAAACGAACAGCTAATAAGACGAAGGGGGCGGGGAATGTCAGATACTAGAGAGCGTCTGATTGGTTAGAAAATTTTACGAAAAACAGAAGTATGAGGTGACGTGGAAAAAATCGTTGATCCATTTAGATGGATTTTTGTCGCTGTTTTGCAGCACGCTAGCTATTAGATATCCTTAAATCAGACGGAAACTAACATCTACAATAAAAATAAATACACATCGTGGACTGACCATCAATCCCGATCTTGCCGTCTCCATCAGAGTCTCCAGCCTTCAGGAAAGTCTTGGTCTCACCGTCTGTCAGTGCTCTGGCATCAGCCTTGAAGTTCTGCAGGAACAGCCTGCACACACACACACACATCATAAGCACGTACACACACACACACACACTTCGCAGATTTGCAATGAAAAGTGTCTCTTACTTGAGCTCCTCCTCCTCAATGAAGCCACTCTTGTCCTGATCAATGATTGCGAAGGCCTTCTTGACCTCATCGGCGGACTTGCTGGCCAGACCGACCTTTGCGAAGAAAGCCTTGTGGTTGAAGGAGTCAGCAGCTGCGTTGACACACAAGACGCGTAAACACACACACACTCACACACACACTCTTCTTGTAGGGTCTTATTATTTCTGTGACCCTGAGAGTTTACAATGGAACTGCTAGAATTTCAAAACAGATGCTGCGTCCCAATTCGCATACCATACACCCTAAATAGTGTTCAAAAATAGCATTAGTGCGTCCCAAAGTGAAAAGAGTAGAACTGTTGTTGCTAAAGGGGATACAGCTGTGGCTGGAAATTCATGAATATTATTTAGCCTATTAGATAGTCCATTAATTGTATTTTTATTAACGTCTACCTAAACCCAGCCAAAACAGTAATGTATAAACAGTAATTAAAGTGTTAATGATATATTTTATAATTAAATTACATATTAATTGTGTTTTATTAATGCCTACACCTACCTCAACCCTAAATCCAACATCACAGTAATGTAAAAACAGTAATTAAACAGAGTATTATTCATATTATTTATTAAATTACTCATTAATTGTATTTTATTAATGTCTACACATACCCCAACCTTAAACTAACCCTCACAGTAATGTAAAAACAGTAATTAAACCGAGTGTTATTGATATTTTTTATTAAATTACCTATTAATTGTATTTTATTAATGTCTACACCTACCTCAACCCTAAGTCCAACCATCACAATAATGTAGACAGTAATTATACTGATTATTATTCATTTTATTTATTAAATTACTCATTAATTGTATTTTATTAACGTCCACTTCTACCTTAAACCCAACCATCATAATGTAAAAACAGTACTAATACCCAGTATTATTCATATTATTTATTAAATTACCCATTTAATTTTGTCTTATTAACATCTATCCCTACCTAACCCTCATGGTAATGTAAAAATATTAATTGTTGTACAGTGTCACAAAATAAATATGATATATTGATGTGAGTATCCGGAGCTGTATCCCATCTACACTGTCCGTTCCGCTAATATTACTACAAACTCGGCGGGAAAAGTGTAAACAAACTACAAAGATGGCGGACGCGCCAGACCAACCGTCGAGTAGAGAGGCTTCAGTAAAGTTGTTTGAATGACTGTTAATTATTATCTGGCCAACTGGGAAACATTTTAATTCACGTTTTCCGTCTTATATTTCATCTGCAGCAACAATGTGAGCTTCTATAAAGACGCGTGTGGACATTAATGAATGTATTATCCAAACACCTGAGGAGATTCTCTGCAGAAAAGACTCGTTAATGGCAGATTAACACTCGGCTGAATCTACAATAAGGTAAGAAGTTAAATATGAAAGTAATGTGGATCGTGTGTTGAGATGATTGATAGGAATCGTAACTAAACAACATAACAGTCCGTTAATGAGGATGTAGTTTCCCCAAAGCTTGCACACTCTTCAGTTACACACATAAAAGTATGTACTTTTTCCTTTACAAAAAAGCACACACTTTTAGGACATGTAAATTGGGGCACAGCAAGAGTTTCTAAATAGGGTATATGCTGAAGTATGCAGAAGGACTCTTAATTTTCAGTAACCTGGGTCAATTGCTTCTGATGAACTTTACACAGTGACAAAACCAGGCGTTTTAAGGTCAGTTTTCTTTAAAAATCAGTGATCTTCACTGTCTGATTGATATACGATATAAAGTGTGGTCTCAGAATGTACTAGAAGCACTGCATAACATTGCATTGCTCCGTGCCATGTCTTTAAAATATGAAACTTTACCCTACCCCAGTGTTTTCAATGTCAAATTCTGACAGGCACGTGCGTGTTAACGGCTTTTCATCTCGCTTGAACAGCTAAATGAATGCTGACGTGTATGATTATATTTTAATTACATTACAACATCGACGCTGTAAAACGAGCAGTATAAAATTTAAAATAGTCACGTTAACCAGAAGTTTATTAGTAGGGGATAAACAGTAGCTGTGCACATATACTCTATTTGGCCACTGCTCTTATTTGAAGCTTGACGTGTCGTCATGGAAATTAAAAAAGAAAATTTTATTCAACTCCTGCCTCCCAATTCGCATACAACCCATCCTTAATAGTATTAAATGTCTCAAACTGTAGTATGGTGAATAGAGTATGCCAAAGATTCCCAGATGGTCGACTGTTTCTGGTTGAAATTTGAAGTGTAGGACCATCCAAGTGCTCCACTTTTATTACCCTTAATACATTGAATGTTTGTAGTGAATTCAGTTAGAACTACAGACATGGTGGACATGTGAGGTCAATCGTCAAGTAGAGATGAATCTGGACACAGCAAGAGTTCTTAAATTGGTCACTCTTTTTATTTGATTGGTCACTTAATGTGTTGTCATGGAAACTAAAATAGAAAATTGCATTCAACTGCTGCCTCCCAATTCGCAAACTACCCATCCTAAATAGTAATAAATATCCCAAACTGTTGTTCGATGAAACCAGTATGCCAAAGGTTACCAGGTGGTCTACTATTGCTGATAGACATTTGAAGTGTAGGACTATCCAGGTGTTCTAACTGCTGATATTACCCACAATACATTGCACATTGGATGTGAATTCGATTAGAACTACAAACATGGTGGACATGCAAGGTCAACCATCAAGTAGAGATGAATTGTGACACAGTAAGAGTTCTAAAATTGGTCACTCTTCTTATTTGATTGGTCGCTTGATGTGTTGTCATGGAAACTAAAATAGAAAGTTTAATTCAATTGCTGCGTATCAAATTCGAACACTATACGTCCCATCTAGTATTTGAAACTAGCATTAATGTGTCCCAAACTGTAGTACGATGAAACGAGTATGCCAAAGATATGGATGGTCGACCGGATAATCGACTATTTTTGGTAGAAATTTGAAGTGCACAAGCATCCGTAGCCCAACTGCTAATATTACCCACAATCATTGCACATTGGATGTGAATTCGTTTAGAACCACAAACATGGCGGATGCGTGAGTCAAACATCATATATAGATGAACTGGGACACAGCAAAAGGTCTAAATTCATTTTTTTATTTGAAGCTTGATGTGTCATCATGGAAAATAAAATAGAAAATTTTATTAAATTGCTGCCTCCCAATTCGCACACTACCATCCCAAATAGTATTCGAAAACAAAATTAATGTGTCCCAAACTGTAGTATGATGAAAAGAGTATGCCAAAGGTTCCCATGGTCTACCATTTCCAATAGAAATTAGAAGTGTAGAACCGTCTTTTCTCTAACCGCTAATATCACCCACAATACATTGCATGTTGGACGTGACTTCGATTAGAACTACAAACATGGGGGACACAGCAAGAGGTCTAAAATTGGCCACGCTACTTATTTGAAGCTTGATGTGTCGTGATGGAAACTAAAATAGAAGATTCAATTCAATTGCTACGTCCCAATTCGCATACTATTTGTCCTAAATGGTATTTTAAAGCAGAATTAGCATGTCCCAAATTGTAGTATCTTGAAAAGAGTACGCCAAAGGTTTACCGTTTCTTGTGGAAATTGAAAGTGTAGAACCGTCCGCACTGTAACTGCTAATATTACCCACAATGCATTGCACATTGTATGTGAATTCGATTAGAACTACAAACATGGTAGACATGCAAGATCAATTTTCAAGTAGAGATGAATCTGGACACAGCAAGAGTTCTTAAATTGGCCGCTCTTATTTGATTGGTCGCTTGATGTGTCATCATGGAAACTGAAGTAGAAAATTTTATTCAATTGCTGCCTCCCTGTTTGCACACTATATGTCCTAAATAGTATTTGAAAATGCATTAGTGTGTCCCAAACTGTTGTACGATGAAAAGACTATGCCAAAGGTTCCCAGATGGTCTACGATTAGGTTAGAAATTGGAAGTGTAGAACTATCCGTACTCTTACCGCTAATGTTACCCACAATACATTGTATGTGAATTTGAGTAGAACTACAAACATGGCGGACGTGTAAGTTCAACAGTCAAGTAGAGATGAATTGGGGCAAAAATTCTAAAATTGGCCACTCTTCCTATTTGATTGGTCATTTGAGGTGTCGTCATGGAAACTAAAATAGAAAATTTAATTCAATTGCTGCCACCCAATTCGCATACGACCCATCCTAAATAGTATTAAATGTCCTAAACTGTAGGATGAGGAAAAGAGTATGCCAAAAATTCCCGATTAGATTAGAACTACAAATATGGCGGACAAAGCAAGAGGTCTAAAATTGGCCACTCTTCTTATTTGAAGCTTGATGTGTCATGATGGAAACTAAAATAGAAAAATTCAATTCAATTGCTACATCCCAATTCGCATATCTGTCCTAATTAGTATTTTAAAGCAGAATTAGCATGTCCCAAACTGTAGTATCTTGAAAAGAGTACGCCAAAGGTTTACCGTTTCTTGTGGAAATTGAAAGTGTAGAACCGTCCTCACTGTAACTGCTAATATTACCCACAATACATTGCACATTGGACGTGAATTGCATTGGAACTACAAACATGGCTGACGCACAAGTTCAACAGTCAAGTAGACACGAATTGTGACACAGCAAGAGTTCTAAAATTGGCCGCTTTTCTTATTTGATTGGTCGCTTGATGTGTCGTCATGGAAACTAAAATGGAAAATTCAATGAACCCATTTCAGATGTTTAAACGTCACCGGCTTATTAAATTGGTGAAAGTTTTTAACAATTAGGAATTAAGAATAAAAAATACTGATGTAACGTAAAGTGTCTCTCACCCTTGCATGCCTCCAGTGCTGCAGAGATGTCAGCGTCGTTCAGGACTCCGGCGAATGCCATCTTTAGCTGAAACAATCAATATTAAAGCAGAACATAAGTAGATGCACTATAATGAAGACCACAGAATACATGTCGCGCATATCTTTTTGAATGGGAAAAAGTGTAACAGTCAATATGGTGAATAAAGTCCCGCCTACTAGTACAGGAGCCAATCATCGATTGTACATTTGACGAATAAAGCCCGCCTTCTAGTACAGGAGCCAATCATCGATCGTATATGGCGAATGAAGCCCGCCTTCTAGTACAGGAGCCAATCATCGATCGGATATGGCGAATAAAACCCGCCTTCTAGTACAGGAGCCAATCATCGATCGTATATGGCGAATTAAACCCGCCTTCTGGTACAGGAGCCAATCATCGATCGTATATGGTGAATAAAGCCCGCCTTCTAGTACAGGAGCCAATCATCGATCGTATATGGCGAATAAAGCACGCCTTCTAGTACAGGAGCCAATCATCGATATGGCGAATAAAACCCGCCTTCTAGTACAGGAGCCAATCATCGATCGTATATGGCGAATAAAGCCCACCTTCTGGTACAGGAGCCAATCATCGATCGTATATGGCGAATGAAGCCCGCCTTCTAGTACAGGAGCCAATCATCGATCGAATATGGCGAATAAAGCCCGCCTTCTAGTACAGGAGCCAATCATCGATCGTATATGGCGAATTAAACCTGCCTTCTGGTACAGGAGCCAATCATCGATCGTATATGGTGAATAAAGCCCGCCTTCTAGTACAGGAGCCAATCATCGACAGTATATGACGAATAAAACCCGCCTTCTAGTGCAGGAGCCAATCATCGATATGGCGAATAAAGCCCCGCCTTCTAGTACAGGAGCCAATCATCGATCGTATATGGCGAATAAAGCCCGCCTTCTAGTACAGGAGCCAATCATCGATCACTATAGACTGATGATACTCTGGGTGAGGGTGGGAGATGTGAGTTTCTGCAGATTTTGTGTGGTTTGGGCATTGAGAAATGAAACTAAAGCGACTGCTGTTGTTTCATTTTATTGGTGATTCTTAATATGTAATGTAATCATAAGCTTGACAAGCAGCTTTGGAGATTTTAGTGTTTCCCCATTCAACCAGAATGCCCGAGAGGTGTGTCAATGATAGCAGCCGAGTGAAATGACTTGCCTAAAACGAATTGCATTATGGGAGCTTGATCTTTCCTACAACAACTTTAAATATTGAAAGGTTTGAAAAAGTGACTTTTATTGACATTTGTAATAGTCTGCAGTGCTATATCATCTGGGTTGGTGTTGTTTATTACGCTACAAACTCCTTGGAACACACTGCCAGTATATTTTCTGTTATTTTACACACTTATTTCTCTTGATATTATATTTTAAACTTCTGAAATGTCAATAAAAGTCATTTTGTTAAACTGTAGAGTTGAATATTGAACATTAAAAGTGGACAGAGCAGAGATCAACATCGAATAATGAAAATGTACAACCGCAAATACACGTAAAACATCACAAAATATGACAACTGTTCATAACAGATATATTTCACAGTATAGATAGATAGATAGACTGGAGAAATATCTGTATAATAAATAATAACTAGAGAAATAAGTCTGTAATATAATAGAAAATGTGCTGCAGTTTATTGCAAGGTGTTTGCAGTGTAATATACAACACCAACACAGACAATATAACGCTGCAGACTATTACAAATGTCAACAGAAGTCACCTTTTCACACTTTTCAAGGTTAAAAGTTGTTGGAAGAAAGATCAAGATCCCATAATGCAACTCAAAAGCAGAAATAAACAGGGAAGAATAAAAACATGAATCACAAAATATGGAAAATTGCTCGTTTTTATAGATATTTTTACAGTATAGATAGACAGATAGATAGATAGATATAGACAGACAGACAGATACTTCATCCCGAAAAGAGATGCTAACATATTTAACCTTCATTAGTTGCGAGTTTTCTAACTCAGTGCACATTTACTTTATGTTTAATAGTGCATTTCTTCATGCAGTCATCTTAAACATGCTCACATATCCTATAAAAGATCCCCCAAAAATATCATCTCCCCTGATCTGAGTTACAAGGATCTTAAAGTGACAGTTCACCCCCCAAAATAAAATATATACTCAATATTTACTGTGTTTCCAAACTTTTATGAGTTTCTTTTATATGTCGAACACTAAAGAAGACATTTTGAAGAATGATGAAAACCTGTAACCATTGACAGAAACTAATTCTGGCTTTTAGCATTGCTCAAAGTATCTTCTGTAGTGTTCAGCAGATGAACACTATGTTCATATATATGTTGAACACTAAAGAAGACGTTTTGAAAAATGATGAAAACCTGTAACCATTAACTTTCATAGTAGGAGAAACTAATTCTGGGTTTTAGCATTGCTCAAAGTATCTTCTGTAGTGTTCAGCAGAAGAAAGGCTGACTAAATGATGACAGCACTGTCAGTTTTGCGTGAACTACCCCTTTAAGTGTCCAGTGTGTGACCTTGAGGTCCTCTTAAAATAAACACACAGCACAAATAAACACATCCACTGCAAAAATGCTGTTCTTACCTAGAGATTTAGTCTCATTTCTAATATGTTCCAGTCCAGATATCTAAAAAATGTTAAATCAAGAAGCATTTATAAACAATCACAAAAATATTGTGTTGTTTTCAGTAATA
>CAIGQQ010038027.1:1384476-1397545 GCA_903798035.1 Danio albolineatus | reverse complement strand
GTAATTATAGCAAGTATTATTCATATTATTTATTAAATTACCCATTAATGCTATTTTATAAACATGTACACCTACCTCAACCCTAAACACAACACTCACTATAATGTAAAAACAGTAATTATAGCAAGTATTATTCATATTATTTATGAAATTACCCATTATATTGTATTTTTTTTAACATCTACCCCTACCCCAACCTTCAGTGTAATGTAAAAACAGTAATAATACAGAGTATTATGTATATTATATATTAAATAACCACCATAAGGTCTATACCCAAGCCATCACAGTAATGTAAAAACAATAATTATAGCAAGTATTATTCATATTGTTTATTAAATTACCCATTATATTTTATTTTATTAACGTTTACCTCTATACTAACCCTCATAGTAATGTAAAAACAATAATTATACAAATTATTATGTATATCATATATTAAATTACCCATTATATTGTATTTTTTAACATCTACCCCGACCCCAACCCTTACAGTACTTTAAAAAACTGTAATTATACCGAGTATTATGTATATTATATATTAAATTACCCATTAATTGAAATTTTTTAGGGTCTACCTCTACCCCAATTCTCACTATAATGTAAAGACAGTAATTATACAGAGTGTTATTCATATTATTTATTAAATTACCCATTATATTGTATTTTATTAATGTTTACCTCTACCCCAACCCTCACAGTAATGTAAAAACAGTAATAAGAGATGTTTCTCCGGGACTTTCATTAAATATTAAAAAAATTACGAGAAGAAACCCATTATAGTTAACATAAACACCTATACAGTACCATTGTGAATGTGTTGTTTTGATGTTTTGCTGGAAAGGTTTTCCACATATCAGGCATATACAAAAATAATAACGCGCATAATTTACTAACTGATTCAATTAACAGTGGTTACACTACAAATAAACCCCCAAAACACATTTCTCGTGTGGTTAAACCATGGTAAACAAACACGAACGATGGATTTGCAGCACTAGTGATAGTTTCACCATCGTGTTTTAGTACAACTTTGGTTATATATCGATGATTTAGTCATCCAAATAATGAAAATCAGGCTATACGAATGATAAATAGCCTAAAATAGTAGACTAGCTAGCCTTTGACTATGATTTATTTACATAATAGATGTTTCTCTGGGACTTTAATTAAATATTTTTAAAAATTCCGAGTTGAAACCCATTATAGTTAACATAAATACCCATACAGTACCATTGTGAATGAATTGTTTTGATGTTTTGCAGGAAAGGTTTTCCACATATTAGGCATATACAAAAATAATAATGCGCATGATTTAATAATTGAACCAATTAACAGTAGTTTTACCACAAATAAACCCCTAAAACATGTTTCTCATGTGGTTAAACCATGGTAAACAAACATAAATGATATATTTGCAGCACTAGTGATAGTTTCTCCATCGTGTTTTAGTACAACTTTGGTTATATCAATGATTTTGTTATCCAAATGATGAAAATCAGGCTATACTTAGCCTAAAATGGTAGACTAGCTAGCCTTTGACTATGTTTTATTTACATAATAGATGTTTCTCTGGGACTTTAATTAAATATTTAGAAAAATTCCGAGTAGAAACCCATTATAGTTAACTTAAAAACCAATACTGTCAATTGTGAATGTGTTGTTTTGATGTTTTGCTGGAAAGGTTTTCCAGATATCAGCCATATACAAAAATAATAATGCGCATATTTTACTAATTGAAGCTATAAATAGGCCTATAATGTCTAAGCCGACCCCTATGAATGCTCACATAAAGTGTATGGTAAAAAAAAACAGTTGTTACACCAACACGTTACACCAAAACTATATTTATTCCTTGTTTTTCACTCTTCCCCAGAAGTGCATTCAAGAATGTTACATCTGCACATGCCAATGGGCTTGAATAAAACATCCACCGAACACAAACAATACCAATGTCCAGACGACACACTGAGCAAACTGTCCAAAGTCAGTCATAAATGAGATCGTATAAAAAAGAGTTCAGCTGAGAAAGGTGTGAGCTGTCGTGAGTGCTGGTTCCTTGATATTTGAAGGGTCTTGGTCGGATGAAAATTTAAGCCTTTACAAGAGCAGCAAACTCTGTGAGATGAGACAAAGATGAAACTACCGTTAGTCAATAATTGTCACCAATTTCCAAACACCATCAACGGCCTGCTAGACTTAATATATACAAGCACTTTAATGCAAAAAAAAGCTTTTCTTACTTTAGTTTTTGTCTTGTTTTTAGTCTAAATATCTAAATATTCTTAAATAAAGAAGCATTTTCTGGACAAGCATTAAATATTGTCTTGTTTTAAGAAATAATGAGCAAAAATTAAGCGAGTTTTTTCTTAAAACAAGCAAAATAATCTTATTTCAAAGTGGAAAAACAAGATTATTTTTCTCACCCCATTGGCAGATAATTAATAAATAAATATACATATGTAAAATAAATATATTTTAGGAAAATATAAAGACATTTAAACATAAATAATATAAATAATAGGGTGAAAAATGTTACAGAGTTGTAAATGAAATTAAAAACATTGCCAAAAATAAACAGATAGACGGGAAAAACTATGAAAAATAAATATTCTGAATATGCATATTAACATATTTAAGTAAATAATGAATGCATTTGCACTGCATATATGCTAATTATTAATTATTATCTTTGTATACGATAACAGCGATGAAAATAAATATTCTGAATATGCATATTAACATATTTAAGCAAATAATGGCTGCATTTGCACTGCATATATGCTAATTATTAATTATAATCTTTGTATTTGATAACAGCTATGAAAATAAATATGAATATGCATATTAAAGTAAACACCAAAGGAATTGTGAATATATGCTAATTATTTGTTATGACATTTGTATATGAAAAAGCTATAAAATATATATTTTGAATATGCATATTAACATATATAAATGAATTATGCAAATGAACTGCAAATATGCTAATTGTTATGACATTTGTATATGGAAAAGGCTATGAAAATAAAAATTATGAATATATGCATATTAACATATTTAATTAAATAAATGCATTTGCACTGCAATTATGCTCATTATTTATAACATTTGTATTTGATAAAAGCTACAAAAATAAATATTATAAATGTGTATTAACTTGTTTAAGTGAATAATAAATGCATTTGCACTGCAATTATGCTAATTATTATTTATAACATGTGTATATGAAAAAGCCTATGAAGAAAGAAATATTATGAGTATGCATATTAACATAATTCAATTAATAATTAATGAATTATGTAAATGAACTCCAAATATGCTAATTATCTTTCATGACATTTGTATTTGGAAAAATCGGAAAATAAATAAATGAAAATAATGATTTATGAAAATAAATATTGATATGCATATTAACATATTTATGTAAATAATAAATGCATTTGCACTGCAAAAATGCTAATTGTTATTTAGAACATTTGTATATGATAAAAGCTATGAAAATAAATATTATGAATATGCATATTAGTATATTTAAGTAAATAATAAATACACTTGCACTGCAAATATGCTAATTATTACTTATAACGTTTATATGATAAAAAGCTATGAAATTAAATACTATGAATATGCGTATTAACATATTAAAGTAAATAATAAATTAATTATGCAAATGAACTACAAATATGCTCATTATTATTTAGGACATTTGTATATGGAAAAAGCTATGAAAATAAATATGAATATGCATTTTAGCCTATTTAAGTTAATAATAAATGCATTTGCACTGCAAATATGCTAATTATTACTTATAACATTTGTGTATGATATAAAGCTATTAACATATTAAAGTAAATAATAAACGAATTATTAAATTGAACTAAATATGCTAATTAATATTTATAACATCTGTATATGAAAAAGCTGTGAAAATAAATATTATGAATATGCATATTAACATATTTAGTTAAATTAAAAATATGTTTGCACTGCAAATATGCTAATTATTACTTATAACATTTGTATTTGGAAAAAGCTATGAAAATAAATTATGAATAGAAATATGAATTATGCAAATGAACTGCTAATATGCTAATTATTGTGTGTTACATTTGTATATGGAAAAAAGAAAATTGTTAAAATTTTTATTTTTGTAAATAATAAAATATACATGTAAGAAACACATCTAGAGGTAGAAATTTGGTTTCACTTGCAAACGCTTAATATTTTTTAATTAAATTGAACACATTGAATAAATGAGTGTGCATGAAATAAATTGTAATTATTATTCTCAAAAATTGCTTTTAGGAAGTAAATCTTAAAATATAAATGTAAAAATTATATCCACTAAAATAAATTTGAATTTCATTTAGAAAAATCAAACATATTATATTTTTTAGGTGCTAACAAAGATAGTCTTAGTGGGAAATGTACATAAATATGTATACTATTTTTTAAATCTTTGCATAAAAATAAAAAATACATATGTTGGTAAATATCAAAATATATGTATAACATTTTCCCTTTACCTTTACAAGTATAAACAACATAAAAATATATATTTTAGTACCTTTTTTTTTTTTTTTTAGTTTTTTCTTAAATAGTTTGTAGTTTGGTATTCACGGGCGCTTTGCATTAATTAGCGCATTTTGTATTGCACTATTTGATCCTGATCTCTGATTGGCCATCTAAACACACCCTATAATGAATGTTGACTCGACTGATGTTATGTTGTGATGTTATTGTTATCATAAATCTTTTTCCTTTCTATTTCCTCCATGCTATACTCCAGTTTCTCAGGTTTGTGCCCAAGCGTTCAGATTGTTTTGTTGTACATAAACACTCAAACTACCAGCACTCAGGAGCATACACTGAAAATATGACACCTTGAACCAACTTGTTCATATTTTGCTTTAAGGCAAATTAAACAAAACCGGCTTAACCACTTCAATCTACAATATAAAATGACATTGAATAACACTTTCTTCAGTGTATAGGCTCTTTCTTCCCTGATGAGTGTGTGTTTGTGCATCGTTTCTCGATAGTGTTGATCTGACAGTGTGTAAAAGCATCATGTGTGTTTGTTTACCTTCAGCTCCGATCTTGCCGTCACCATCGCTGTCTCCAGCGGAGAGGAAAGCTTTGGTCTCTTTGTCGGTCAGAACTCTGGCGTTGGCCTTGAAGTTCTGCAGGAAAAGCCTGGAGGTGGAAGGAGAAGAAGAGCACAGGTCAGACAAACGGCTATAATGCATTGAGAAAGAACCATAACTAACTAGCTTTGGATTTTAACTTTAACTTTAACTAGCTTTGGATGAAAGCGTCTGCTAAATGACTGAATGCGAATTTAAATTTAGCAGGAGTAAATAAGAAAGAACATAACTAATACCAAAACTTATATACAAGAATAAAGTAAAGTCAATTAGCTCTTCCAGCTGCAACCCAGTACTGGGAAACACCCATACACACACTCACTCATACACTATGGTAATTTAGTTCATAAGTTCCCCTATAGGGCATGTGTTTGGACTGCGGGAGGAACCCACGCCAACACGGGGAGAACATCCAAACAGAAATGACCGCTGGCCCAGCTGGGACTCGAACCAGCAACCTTCATGCTGTAAGGCCACAGTGCTAACCACTGAGCCACTGAAACTCATTAATTGAAAAAACAATGCAGTATTTAACGATTCCTAAATCAAGGAGCATTTTCTAGGCAAGTAAAATATATGGTGGTCGTTTTTCTGAAATGTTGAGTGAGTTTTTCCTTAAGACGAGCCAAATATTCTGCCTGTTTTTAAAATATAATACATATTTATTCAGATTTATGCGATGATGTCTGTAACATTACTGAACAATACACAAATGTTTAGGTAAATTATGCACAGTAGAGGATAAAAGGCAATACTTTCTGTCTTTAACCGGATGTGTTAAAGAGCCAATATTATGGATTTTTGAAAATGATCTTCATCAGTGTGTACCACAGCTCTAAGTGCAGTGAAATGTCCAGCTGAGGGTTACATCTGAAAGTAAATTGATTCATCTATAAAAGAGTCGACTCATTGTTGTTTAAATGAATTCTTATTATAACGAGTCTTTAGCCGTTTCGGCTTGACGTCAACGTGAAACATAAGCCCCGCCCACTAGTTGCATGCGCAGACCCCGGGAAAATTGAACTCCCCGGCCCCGCCCACAGACAGGAAGAAAAAGTGGAACAAGCACTATATCAAGTGAAAAACAAAAAATAAAACAAGGGCTGTATCGCAATAAGTGTTGTAGTATAACCAGCGGGACAGCAGTGACGTGTGATTGAGTTTGATGGCAGTATAAAGATTTAGAGAGAAGTTATTGACAGCTTCGGTAGTTTTGGTTTTCACGTTTTGCTCTTTGTAGACGGTCCCTAAGGATCGGTCTCTTTGCTGCCTGTGCACGGAGTTTAATAGAATGCGTCCAGCACGTAGGAAAGCTAATTTTTAGGAAAATAAGGTTGTAGGTGATTGTATACATTGCGACGGTTGAAAAGAGGTGCTATTTGTGTAGGAACAATGTTTCGGTCATGAGTTATTGATCCGGAAAACACGACTGCTGCTAACTTTACTAAACTTATCGGCATTCTGGTTAAATCATGTCCCGTAGACGCTGTGCTCTGAAGTGTGAGGGAAAAGCTGTGTTATTTTCCCTACCTGGAAATCTCTTTTCCCTACCTATAGGTTTATTTTTGGTAAAATACCTGAGAATTATAGCCCCAACATGGTGCTGTGTTCACGTCATCTCTCTGAAGAGAGCTACACCGATCTACACGCTCACAACGCGGGATTTGTTGCACGGTTGTTGTTAAAGGATGGATCAACACCCAGTTTATTTGGACCTGCGTGTTCTTCCAGTCTTGTTCACTGTAACAAGGTAAATATGGATGTAGTTGTCTGTATTGTGTTTGCTCCGTGCAGCATGTAGCGGTAGCCATTTAGCTCACTGCCGAATGAAACTATTTGTTGGCTTACAATAGTCCATGAAGTGTTAATTATTACTGAATGTTTGTTGTTATGATGAAGAATATAGCAATACGCTGATGTACAACTGCAGTGATGTTTTTCAATATGTTCTGGCATTGGGCTGCTGACACGTAAAGGACGTGACGTGTTGATGTGACGTGGTAGCGTCACGTAAAGGAGGTGCTTGGGGAAAAAGACTCGCTCAAACGATTCATATGGGAGTCGGTGGGAAAATGAGGTAAAAATAAATAGATATTATAAGACATCGAAAGTGTTTTTTAACCTTGCATACATCATCCTGTTGTTTGGGACTTCAAAAAGTGAAATTTAACCGTTCTCAACCCACCATATGGGCTCTTTAAAATGTGAAAACTGCTGTATGGCGTTGTTTATCTAAATATAAGTGCGTCTAATTGGATTTTACTCGTATTTTCTTTATATCTTTTGTGTTGTTTTTTTATTTTTGTGCGCTAGTTTTTCCTCTCCGGTGGTCTAAAAATCATAGACCTTAAAACAATATGCAATTCTAAGTGTGTCTCATACAGGTGAGTGGGCTTGACAAACCACCTGTAGAAAGCACACACTTTCATCTCACTTTAACCCACACTTGCACCAGATAATTTCTTACATTGCCTTCATATCATTCATTCATTCATTTTCTTTTCAGCTTAGTCCCTTTATTAATCCGGGGTCGCCACTGTGGAATGAACCACCAACTTATCCTGCATTTGTTTTACGCAGCGGATGCCCTTCCAGCTGCAACCCATCACTGGGAAACATCCATACACACTCATTCACACTCATACACTACGGACAATTTAGCTTACCCAATTCCCCTATACCACATGTGTTTGGACTGTGGGGGAAACCGGAGCACCCGGAGGAAACCCACGCAACCACGGGGAGAACATGCAAACTCCACACAGAAACGCCAACTGACCCAGCCGAGGCTCGAACCAGCGACCTTCTTGCTGTGAGGCGAACCTGCTACCCACTACGCCACCGTGGCACCCTGCCTTCATATCTATATAAAAAAGCATTGTTCATTTATGAAGCGTGCCTCATACAAGTGAGTGGGCTTGACAAACCACCTTTAGAAACATTCTTCTCTCCATATCTTAAACACTCCTTCTCACTCCAGCACCTAATTCTATAGATATTTATATTAGATGTTGCCTACGCTATTGGTGTCTGTTGAAAGGAATACGTCAATAGAGCCGCCATATTAGTACAGGGTAGCGCATGAGCTACTAGTGAATGCTGCTCTCTGATGTCAAAATCAGGGCTAAAATCATGCAGTCTGAACTCGGCATCAGTCAATTCTATCACCGTATTGGTGTCAAGGGTGTAGATTTACTCTAGACATTGGTGTGGACATCAGTTATCACCTTTAAAAGCATGAATAAATGCTGTTTAAACACTTAATAATACAAATAACAATCAACGAAGCGCGTCCCATGCTGCAAAAGTCAATGCACATGATTTTACTGCAGTCTGGCTTTGAGGAGGCGTGAATATAGAGGAGTTTCAAGAGTTCACACTTAGATACTGTTTGACAGTTGTTAGCAGGTTTGGCATGCTGTCCTGGGAGAGAACCCTGAGTTCGGAGATAGTTGAGTAGAATGAGCACGTAAAGGGGAGTATGAGATCAGGTAGTTGTCGAGGGCTACCCGTGGTAAAGATAGAAGGGGGAGAAGGGGTGGGTGAGGGGTTTCTTCAGAAAACGCTGATAAGGGAGTGTTATTTGCTGGGTTACTTATAGTGGGATTGAGTTAATCTGATTGGCTGACTAATGATTGTAGATGAGAGTCCAGCTGAGGTCAATCATATCACTGCTCCTCTCCAAATTAGTTTGTGAAACTTCACTTAGAGAGGCGTGTGATACAATTTAACCATTTACTTCCAATTATTATTGAATTTTTCAGCATTCTTCAAAGTATCTTCTTAAGTGTTCAACAGAAGAAAGAAACTCTTCAGTTACTGAGTTAAATTCAAAAATCTTTCAAAATTATATTAATTAATATAGAGTTTCTGCTATGGAAGTCAATGGTTACAGGATTTCAGCATTTTTCAAAGTATCTTCTTTACCGTTCAACAGAAGAAAAGAAGCTCATTAAGGCTTGGAAGCACTTGAGGGACAGTAAATAGCACTTTTTGAAGATTTTCTGAAAAATTCTGTAACCATTGACTTCTATTGTTTTTCCTACTGTGGAAGTCAGTGGTTACAGGTTTTTCAGCATTCTTCAAAGTATCTTCTTAAGTGTTCAACAGAAGAAAGAAACTCTTCAGTTATTAAGTTCAATTTAAAAGTCTTACAAAATTATATTACTTAATATAGAGTTTCTGCTATGGAAGTCAATGGTTACAGGTTTCCAACATTCTTCAAAGTATCTTCTTTAGTGTTCAACAGAAAAAAGAAACTTTAGTTATTGAGTTCAATTTAAAAAGTCTTACAAAATTATATTACTTATATAGAGTTTCTGCTATGGAAGTCAATGGTTACAGGATTTCAGCATTCTTCAATGTATCTTCTTTAGTGTTCAACAGAATAAAGACACTCATTAAGGCATGGAAGCACTTGAGGGAGAGTAAATAGCACTTCTGGTAGATATTAGGTTTCTTCAGAAAATGCTGATAAGGGAGTGTTATTTGCTGGGTTACTTATAGTGGGATTGAGTTAATCTGATTGGCTGACTAATGATTGTAGATGAGAGTCCAGCTGAGGTCAATCATATCACTGCTCCTCTCCAAGTTAGTTTGTGAAACTTCACTTACTGTAGAGAGGCGTGTGATACAATTTAACCATTTACTTCCAATTATTATTGAATTTCAGCCTTGGTTTGTAGTATTATGGTGGATTTGTAGCTAATTTTATGTTAAGTGACTGTAAGAATTGGCTATGTCTCTTCATGATAATAAACCCTGAGGATTGTTATGGAATTCCACGAGAAGAGACCACGAGAATGGTCAGGCATTAAGGCAATGAACTGGCTAATCTGAGAAGACCAGCTGTTCAACTGTTTTATTCAAATCATCCTGAGCTTATCTTCCTGACTGTATGTCCTTGCTCCATCAGAGTTAACCATTCACATTTCACATAAAATGTTCAAGGTTTTAACTTGGTGCATCTTGTAGCTTTATATTCATGTTTGGTATCATTCTAAATGTCTCTGTGTGATTGGTAAAGGGGTCTTAAGGTCATTGTAATATTTCACTGGTATTTGTTGAATTTGGTTTTAACTTTGATGAAATCTCTACCAGATGATCCCCCTCCAGAGGTGATTAACACATCAATACACTAGGCAAGGGTCACTGTAACGCCCTGTTGGGTATTTAAGGTTAAGGTTTTGTACAGATCGGGGGATTCTGTAACCAGAAGACCCCGTTGCAACGTACAAGTTTCTGGTCTCTGTCCCAGAGCTTGTATGTCGCAATGTCTTTCTACACGGTCAGGTATTAATCTTAAGCTCTGTTGTACAATCTGAATTGGCTTATCGTGTATAATTATGTGAATTGGAATGGAAAATCTTTGCCTGACAAATAAATACAATTCTTGTTTAAACTCTCATATTTCCTGACAATCACTGACTTAACATGATATAATCTAGTGGCTAAATCAAACTCTCTTTAGGTATGAGCATTCAAATTATAATAAATTGGAGTCAGATTAAATTCGGAGTTGGAAACGAATTAAAATACGTTTTCATAAGTAAAAATATTACTTTTCACATGTGCCAAAAAGCTTACATGCATTTAACTTCACCCATGCTGTTAGCTTCGTCGTTGGGCTAACACATGGACTCTTACAGTGACTTAATTGAAAAGTTGCACAATGAAAGGAAGACTGGAAAATGTCCTTATTTTGGCTCTTCTCACACCCAAACGTGCAGTAACTACAGCTTTGACTGCAGAAATAGGCCCAGCCAATCACACTGATTTGAGTGTTTGGGGAAGACAGAAACCTTTCCTGTACGTCTAGGTCTGGATTTCCCAAACTCCAGTGTCGTGCAGAGTTTAGTTCCAACCCCAGTTAGACAATCCTGAACCTACTAATCAAGCTTTTTAAACTTCCAGACAGGTGTCTTAAGGGGAGTTGAAGCTAAACTATGCAGAGCACTGCCCCTCCAGGACTGAGTTTGGGCTAAGGGTTGATGGAGCATTGTTTTGTTTTGAAGGCGATTCAGTTATCGGTGGGAACATTTCAGTAACTGATGGGTTTTTTCACTGATTGCCTTCGTCTATGCTAATTCTAGGCCATTGATTGGTGTGCATGTAGATGTGATTCTCACTTCAGCTCCTCCTCCTCAATGAAGCCGCTGTTGTCCTGGTCAATGATGGCGAAGGCCTTTTTCACCTCATCGGCAGATTTGGCTGACAGACCGACCTTGGCGAAGAAAGACTTGTAGTCGAAGGAGTCGGCAGCTGTGCGGAGAGACGGGTTCGAAAGTTTTATTTGTCTCATACACGCTCATACACAGTACAATATGCAGTGAAATGCTCATACAACTGCCTGTGACTGTAAATATATATATATAAACACAGTTGGAATGTCAATAGAAGTTAATGGTTACAGGTTTCCAACATTCTTCAAAGTATCTTCTTTAGTGTTCAACAGAAGAAAGAAACTCTTTAGTTATTGAGTTCAATTCAAAAATCTTTCAAAATTATATTACTTAATATAGAGTTTTTTGCTATGGAAGTCAATGGTTACAGGATTTCAGCATTCTTCAAATTATCTTCTTTAGTGTCAAACAGAAAAAAGAAACTTTAGTTATTGAGTTCAATTTAAAAAGTCTTACAAAATTATATTACTTATATAGAGTTACTGCTATGGAAGTCAATGGTTACAGGATTTCAGCATTTTTCAAAGTATCTTCTTTACCGTTCAACAGAAGAAAAGAAGCTCATTAAGGCTTGGAAGCACTTGAGGGACAGTAAATAGCACTTCTTGAAGATTTTCTGAAAAATTCTGTAACCATTGACTTCTATTGTTTTTCCTACTGTGGAAGTCAGTGGTTACAGGTTTTTCAGCATTCTTCAAAGTATCTTCTTAAGTGTTCAACAGAAGAAAGAAACTTCAGTTATTAAGTTCAATTTAAAAGTCTTACAAAATTATATTACTTAATATAGATTTTCTGCTAAGGAAGTCAATGGTTACAGGTTTCCAACATTCTTCAAAGTATCTTCTTTAGTGTTCAACAGAAGAAAGAAACTTTAGTTATTGAGTTCAATTTAAAAATCTTACAAAATTATATTACTTAATATAGAGTTTTTTGCTATGGAAGTCAATGGTTACAGGATTTCAGCATTCTTCAAATTATCTTCTTTAGTGTTCAACAGAAAAAAGAAACTTTAGTTATTGAGTTCAATTTAAAAAGTCTTACAAAATTATATTACTTATATAGAGTTTCTGCTATGGAAGTCAATGGTTACTGGATTTCAGCATTCTTCAAAGTATCTTCTTTAGTGCTCAACAGAAGAAAGAAACTATTCAGTTATTGAGTTCAATTTAAAAAGTCTTACAAAATTATATTACTTAATATAGAGTTTCTGCTATGGAAGTCAATGGTTACAGGATTTCAGCATTCTTTAATGTATCTTCTTTAGTGTTCAACAGAATAAAGACACTCATTAAGGCATGGAAGCACTTGAGGGAGAGTAAATAGCACTTCTGGTAGATATTCTGAAAAATGCTATAACCACATCCATTGTTTTTCCTACTATGTAAGTCAATAGTTACAGGTTTTTCAGCATTCTTCAAAGTATCTTCTTTAGTGTTCAACAGGAGAAAAAAACTCATTAAGGCTTGGAAGCTCTTGAGGGAGAGTAAACAGCACTTCTGGTAGATATTCTGAAAAATGCTGTAACCATTGACTTCCCTTGTTTTTCCTACTATGGATATCAATGGTTACAGGTTTTTCAGCATTCTTTAAAGTATCTTCTTTAGTGTTCAACAGTATAAAGAAACTCGTTAAGGCTTGGAAGCACTTGAGGGACAGTAAATAGCACTTCTTGAAGTTATCCTAAAAAATTCTGTAACCATTGACTTCCATTGTTTTTCCTACTATGGAAGTCAATGG
>CAIGQQ010038027.1:1355257-1370844 GCA_903798035.1 Danio albolineatus | reverse complement strand
TGATTTGATTTGATTTGATTTGATTTGATTTTTGTTTTGATTTGATTCGATTTGTTTTTGTTTTTTTGTTTTGTTTCATTTCGTTTCGTTTCGTTTCGTTTATTTATTATAAAGAGGTATAAAGGTGTATTATAAAAGGTATAAAGAACCATATACTCTCAAAATATTTGTTGATGCTTGTTTAAACTACTCATTTAAAATGGGCTGAATAAACACAGTTCTTGAGTTTTTTGGTGGGACAACTTAATTGTTTTATGTTCAATCCACTTAAATTTGTAAAAACAAGTTAACTTGAAGCAATTGTGTGGAACCCAGCATTTTGTACAGTGTATAACATTTTACAATAAAAATATATACAAGCCAGGGGGTAATTATAAATATAATACAAAATGTTAATATGTAACAATTAATTAAATACATTGTATAATTCACTAATTCTTAAAATGCATTGGCTTTCTTGTTTAGAGAGTCTCTGATACTGGTAATGTAAAAGCATATTTTAGTCACCGATCCCTTAAAATGTAGATAACAATATAAGTAACTAAATTAAATAATAACAATTTTCCTCTTGGTTATGATCGACCAGGGGTGCCCACACATTTTCTTATAAAGGGCCAAAAACTAAACTTGATTGAGGGTGGTGGGCCGGAGGTAAATATACCAAACTGTTGTCAATGTAATTTCCTAATTTATTATATGATTTATTTAATGCTATAATTCTTGATATTTAAAATACATTAATTGTATTAATAATTACACATTTTAGGGCATCAGCTGCGTAAAACATATGCTGGATAAGTTGGCGGTTCATTCCGCTGTGGCGATCTCTGATTAATAAAGGGACTAAGCCGAAAAGAAAATGAATGAGTGAATTACACATTTTTTGTACATTTTGTAATGAATGTCTTACAATAAAAACATGATCAATCCCATTTATAACGCTAAAAAAATACACCTTGTCTTGATTGGCTTGCTGTTATCTTCTGTAATGTCCCCTATCCATCAAGTGACTGTATTTATTTATTTATTAAATCTGATTTATTCACAACATTTAATTAAAACATTTAATATCAGTTTGCTATATTTGTAGCTTAACAGTTAAAAACAAAAGTTATGTTAAATTAGGTATGACAATTCCCCAATATTCTCCATCATTCTACGTTTTCTCTCAGATGGGATGGAGGGCCAAATCACCATTACCATTTGCCAACTTTGGCCTGCGGGCAATAGGTTGGGCATGTCTGTGATAGACAGTAAAACCATAAAATAGATTTTCCCATAACAACGAAAGAACACTGAAAATTGTTATTAATAATGGCCCAGCACGGTATTTGAGATTGTCATAAATGTACACGGCGCGCTCTATTGGATTTGTGAAAACCAAAACTGCAAGAAGATGTAGCACAGGCTACATATTTCTCGGTTCTCAAAAATGTACCCAGGGTACATATTTCCAATGAGCCCGAGTTGCATAATTCTAACTTCTGTGTGTGTTGTAATTCTGAGTTAAAGACTGTTCTGAGTGTGCAATCTTATACAATTATGAGTTTACGTCTCACAGTTTTGCACCTTAAAGTTCTCAAAACATCTTGCAATTGCATGTTGACCTCTAACAGTTTTAAATTTAAATTTACAGTCCTTACAGTTGAATAGACAGATTTTTTTTTAAGTTTACTTTGACTTGTATTTTGTTGCAGACAATACAACAAACGGGAATGTGTTCCTCATGATTTTTATTGTTTATTTTTTTCAAGATTTTTTTATTCCAGTTTTGGTTCTTGCATCACATTTCAAATAACAATAAGTTGTGACAGAAGCAGTTTAGGGCAAAAATCAGGTAAATAGGTTAAATGATGATGGGATGTGATTTTGATTGTCATTATGATTTAGTACAAAAGCAGCATCAGGAAAGGTCTAGTCCTCTAGGAGCAAAGATGGGCCGAGGATCGCCAGTTTGCCAACAAATACAGGAGAAAACGATTGAGATGTTTAAAAACAATGTTCCTCAGAGAAAGAGAGGAAGACATGTGGATATTTCACCTTCAGCAGTGCAGAACATCATTAAAGATGAAGGAATCTGGAGGAGTTTCAGTGCGTAAAGGACAAGAGCACGAGCCTGAGCTGAACAACCGTGATCTCCGATCCATCAGGGGGCGCTGCATCAAGAACCCTCATTCATCTACAAGCCTGATCACTAGGGCCAGACGGAATCTGTGGACATTTTTTGCTATTTCTGCGAAGTAATTTGTGAAAAATCTGCAGATTTATGCGGAATGATTTTAGGAGTATCATAACTAAAAACTTAATATATGAAATAAAAAGTAATAATTTTTTAAACTTGTATTTAATGTTTATAATGTGAATCCAATTAGATCCACTTTATTTGGTAAACAAAGCAAGTCTCTCGTATAAAATATCTACTAAAAGACAGAAAATATGCATTGTATGCATTTACAAACTGTATTGTAAATAAATCATATAAATATTTTCATATTAGTCAATAATATTACTGAAATTAATTTAAAAACTGAATAAATATAAATTTACACACATTTACACCAGTAAATAAACAGAATCAACAATTAGCTAAAAATCTGCGGAAATCTGCGCGCACAGATTCCGTGTGGCCCTACTGATCACCAAATGGGCTCAGGACTACTGCGGCAAACCTTTATCAAGTACCACAATACAGATTTACATCCACAAATGCCAGTGAAAACTGTACTGTGCCAAAAGGAAGCCCTATGTTAACAGTGTCCAGAAGCGCCGTCAACTTCTCTGGGTTCGGAGGCATCACCATCACACAGTGGAAACATGTACTGTGCTCAGATGAATCTGTATTTCAGGTGTGTTTTAGGAGAAATGGATGCCGTGTGCTCCAGACCAAAGAAGAAATGGATCATCCAGACTGTTACCAGCAACACGTTCAAACGCCGGGGTCTGTCATGGTCTGGGGTTGTGTATGTGCCCTTGGCAAAGGTAACTTGCACTTCTGAAATTTTGGAGCACAATATGCTGCCTTCTTCTTCAGGTATGCCCATGCGTATTTCAACAACACAATGCAGAACCACATTCTGCACATGGTCCTGGTGGAGGAAGAGGATACAGGTGCTTGACTGGCCTGCCTGCAGTCCCGACCTGTCTCCAATAGAGAATGTGTGGCACATTTTGAAGCACAAAATGCGACAAGGAAGACCCCGCACTGTTGCCCACTTTAAGACTTGTTTACAGGAAGAATGAGGCAAAATTTTTAAAAATGTGTTGCAAGAACCAAAATTGGAATCAAAACTAAATAATAAAACACATTAAATAATGTTTGCAGTATTCTCTGCAATGAAATAAAGTATATTTAGAAATCACTTCCTTCTTTTTTTATTTGCATTTTCCCTAATATCCCAACTTTATCTAATTTTGAGTTTTGCATAACTGTATTACATGATATAACTTAAACAGGTTTTTTTTCTGAATGTACAATAACAGCAAGCATATTTGTGGCTGCTTGGCACAAACACACTGGTATCCTGGTGCCACCCTGTCCCCCGACCCCTGCTGCCTGGATACCTGGATGTACAGTCCCAATGCTCGGGCCAGTGGGAGTAAGTGTGTGTGTGAGTGGATGTAAACGAAGCTGCTGTTTCTGTGGTTGTACACAGTAAGAAAAAGAGAGCTTCTATACATGTGTCTTTACATGAATATGTTCTTGCAGATGAGCGTGGTGTGTCTGTCGCACCTTGACAAGCCTGCATGGCTGCTGCGATGTCGTCTTGCTTCAGGATTCCTGCAAGTGCCATGATTCTTCCCACAAAAAAGGGTCTACAAACACACATTAAAGATAGAGATTTCATCAAATACACAGCATTGTTTCATTTTAAAGAGCTGTTTCTGTTATATTTAATCATTAAAAATGGCACTTATGTGCAGGGATGCTCATAATATTATACTAGATATTCTTCAGGATACTAGTATTCAGCTTAAAGTGACATTTAAAGGATTAACTAGCTCAATAAGGTTAAGGTCGGGTAATTAGGCAGGCCATTGTATAATAGTGGTGTTCTGGAGACAATCCAACACTAATATTGCTTAACAGGGTTAATAATATTGACCGTAAAATGGGTTTAACACTATTAAGAACTGCTTTTATTCTAGCTGAAATAAAACAAATAAGACTTTCTCCAGAAGAACAAACATTAGAGGAAATACTGTGAGAAACTCCTGAATCTGTTATCTATCTATGCATGCAAACCTATTTAAATGTACACAAATGATGCATAACTTGTTAGTTTTGCACTGATTTAGTAAGCAGTGTAATTAAAAAAAACCTTCTGTTGTCATGAAACTCTGATTATAGATACCAGACACCACTAGCAATAAAGTGAAGAAGTGTGCACTAACCAGTGTGGATGTCTTGTAGTCGTGATGTGAGTGTTCTCCTCAGGAAGGATGCTGAAACAGACGCTCTTCTTCAGATCTGGGACCAAAAGTGCACACTGAGCTTGACACTCGCGCCCTTAAACCCTACAGAGGACACAGAACACCTCCCTCCTCATTAGTGAAGGTAGATGATTTGCAGTCGCCAAAGGATGTGATTTCTGCATATGATTATGAAGCGCTCGGAGGTGGTTGGCTTTGGTTGTTTGGTTGTTGTCGGGTTTGTGGTGGACGATGCTGAATCGCAGAAGCACAAATGGAGAAAAAGATGATGTTGATGAGATATATTTCCCATTACCCATCATTTCTAATCATAATAGTTTTAATAACTCATTTCTAATAACTGATTTCTTTGTCTTCACCATGATGAGAGCACATAATATTAGACTAGATATTCTTCAAGACACTAGTATTCAGCTTAAAGTGACATTTAAAGGCTTAACTAGCTTAATAAGGTGAAGTTCGGGTAATTAGGCAGGCCATTGTAAAACAGTGGTTTGTTCTGGAGACAATCCAACACTAATATTGCTGAAGGGGCTAATAATATTGACCTTAACATGGGTTTAACACTATTAAGAACTGCTTTTATTCTACCCGAAATAAAACAAATAAGACTTTCTCCAGAAGAAAAAATATTAGAGGAAATACTGAGAGAAACTCCTGAATCTGAACAAATTCCTAAATATTAAAAGGAGGGCAAATAATTCTGACTTCTAAATATATATAAATAATATATATAATTATTTTTTCAAGGTTTTTACCTTTATTGATAGGACGGTTTAGAGTATTGACAGGAAAGCACGGGAAGCAGAGAGAAGGGAAGGGATTTGGCCGTCTTGTTTCCAAAGCAGAGCGCATTTCAGAAAGTTTGGTTTTGCGGCTGCTTTCTCCAGTTGTGCAAATAAACAGAATAAACTCAACGCAAAAAGGAAATAATCAGCCCCGTATGCAGCCAAACTTTAAAAAATATATAAAATTATATTATCTAATTGTCTAACTGATACAATTAATCGGTTAAAAACGCACCCTTTCGGTTAACGGTGAATCGGTTATTATTATGAGCATCCCTATTCGTCGCATGAAAAACTCCCACACGTTGTTTACAGATTGTGCAAAAACATAACAATATTCAGACAGTGGTGCATTACACGGGTAAATATTGTGCAGAACGCAACCTTTTCTCTATGTCAGTCATCTGTCAGATTCTGACGTCACCGCCGCCCTCGTGTGACGTCACTAAACATGGCGCTCGTGCGGAAAGGTGATGATGGTGAACCTCTGTGTTTACTGCGCGTTTGATTTTTCCGCGAACGCAGGACTCTCGCAATGTCTGGAAAAGACGTATCCTCGCATTTAAGCGTCCTAGAGAGGTAGTAAACCAAACAGCGGCTTTAAACGATGAGAAATAATCGCATAAAAGACGCCGGTAGCGGTTAGCCTTAGCTTAGCTTCATGAGCACCACAGCTCTGTCGTGTTAGCCAACGCTCACAACGCAACGTATGACTAATATCACACAACATGAGTCTTTGACACGCCGGATATAACCATATAGATGTACGTAGACGTAGATGAGCTAGTTCTTTGCGTTATTTGTTTAGATGTGCTAGCTGTTTAGGTGGTTGAGGTAGTGGATTAGCCGCAGTGCTGAGGATGGAGGCTCTTCTCGGTGGAGGTGTGTGTTTTCTGGGATTTCTCACACTCACACAAGCTGCTCCAGTCTCTAATACACACTCAGGTAAGATGTCAGTCACATTATAATGCTCGTATTTGTCATGTATGATGTCGTTAGGAAGGGTGAGGCCATCATTGTGTAGTGTTGCTAATGTCATGTTTACATGGTGCTGCTCTCAAAAGTAGCATGGTGCTACCTTGGGGTATTGAGGTAAAGTTGGTTTTATATTCGCACATTCGTTCAGTGACAACGTGTTTACCATGGTACTTTGAATATTCGGTGTGAAATCATGTGTGAATATGTCTTAAAACATCATTAGCACTATTTAATTGACTGTGAGCAATGGTGTGTTTTGATAGTCATTGGCTGCTAATATGATTTCCCCATTTAGAATTCGCAAAGATTACTACAATAAATGTGTATTATTGATATTATTGAGTCCGAATGTGTGAATATTAAAGCAACTTTACCTCAATCCTTGAGGTTTGGTATTCTTTTGTTGTTGTTATGGGGTAAACAGGTGATTTGACTGCAGACATTTCAGTAAACAAACCAAGTAAAAGTGTGAAAATGTCATTAAATAAACGCTAATCAAGAACCAGAGTTGGGGAAAGTTACTTTTAAAAGTAATCTATTACTATATCGAGTTACTTCGCAAAAAGTGTAACTAGTTGCGTTAATTTTTATGGTAAATATGTATTATATAAATATATATGTTAATATAAATTTATATTTTATAAATAATATATGGTAAATAGTCACTTTTTTGTAATAGAGAAGCTCTGCGATTCACAACACACGGTATAACCTTCATTTACTTTTAAATAACACATTAAAATAACATGATAATGTAGGATTACTATACAGGTCTTAATATTGGAGAAAAATCACTGTGCATTGAGACTATAACCCTCCTTTCCTTTTATTCGATGCATTCAGAATAATAGGGCTGGGCAATTAATCGAAATAGACATTCAGAAGCTATAATCGATCAAATTTTTCCAGGTCAATTTTTTCAATTACTTTCCCTACGGTGTGTGGAGTCTCGTGACCCCGCTCTGTTAAAGCTAATTTATACTTATTCTATTATTCTGATTAGGGATGGGCCGGTATAAGATTCTGACAGTATGATAACCTTGGATAAAAATATCACGGGTTTGACGATATTGTGATTACTGCTCTAAAATATCTTCTTTTTAAGTGTCTGGGTAAAAAACAATATATTTTATTTTGAGAAACATTTTAATATATTTTGAAGCAGTAATACCCACATACCTCTCAAAAACTTGTAACTACACATGTAACTACACATCACAATGATGCGTAGCACAAGCTTTGTGATTGGTCGGTTTGGTAGCGGTGACGAGGGTGGGTGGTGCGGAGAGCTGCGTTTTAGGCAATGTGTGTTTTAATTTCAGTTGTTCAGCCTTGATGTTTAATAAATAATTATAGATAATAGATAGTGTGTGTTTACTTGAATTGTTTTAAAAATCAAGTAATGGACCCTACTTTCAAAAATAGCGTATTCAAAAATAACAATATCAGTGAAATATGAGGGCAAAAGCATAAAATAAGTCGATAAAATAATCATTAATTGAGTTCAAATGTTTAAGCAATCGAGATTTTGATTTTAGGCCAAATCGCCCAGCCCTACAGAATAATGAGAATACTTGTAAGGCTCTGCCATTACTGAGGTACAGCTGGATTTATATTCACAAGTTCGTTCAGTGACAACAGTCCCTATATTGTGTTCCACGCTACTTTGAATATTCGGTCAGAAATAGCATGCAGGTACACTTCGAAACAACATTAGCACTATATATTTGACTGTGGACAATGTTGTACTTCTGCTAATATGATTTCCCTGTTTAGAATTTGCAAAGAACACTTCTGAAAATATAATATTAAGGAGAACGTGTGAATATTACTCTAATTGACCGTGTGATTCAACGTTAAATTTAAATTAGCAATTTATTTTTTAAAAGCTTATTAATAACCTGCATTTATATTGTTTCTCAAATATTATTGCTTTATTTTTTTTTTACAGTGGTCCCTCCTCATAACGCGGTTCACCTTTTGGGGTCTCGCAGTATCGCTGATTTTTTAGTGCAATTTGTCATGCGTTATTTTTTACAGCGCATAGTGTTCTGCGATCTGATTGGCTGTAGACCGTTGTCAATTAACCTCCTCCGTGTCGTGTCTCTAGTATATTTCAGAATGCGTTCAGCTTGCATAAATCTTCGATCGCTAGGAGTGTGACTCTAAAGTGCGGTACTGTATGTAGTTTTCTCTCCACAATGTCGATGAAATGCTCTGCACCCACGTTCGCACCAAAAAGGCAGAGGAAGATGCTAACTATACCACAAAAAGTTGGACTTCTGGACATGATAAAGAAAGGTAGAAGTTATGTGAGTGTTTAAACGAGAGAGAAAACTGAAAATATTAATAATTGTTAATTGTTGTGAAAAAAATAAATAAAGCAGACTTATTGAGGCCTATTTTTAAAATGTAACTCCCACGATTAATGAGGCACCACTTTTCGTGTTACTTAGCAATATTATTACATAACTCGTGTTGCTTGTAATGCGTAACCCCCAACGCTGTTAAACACGGTTGTTTTGAAACCGGAAAATCAATCATGTGCCAATGATCACATTTAGGTGTTAAATTAATCCTGTTTTGTCGACATGGGAGTGCTTCAGTGAGTCAGTAGTGAGTATTGTGTAACAGGTAAACCTTTGAGTTGATCTTTATCTGTACACCACTGAGAGTGTTGTAAGCAGATGTGGTGAGTAAGCAGTGTGGTCATCAGATGCTGACCAGTGATGATGATGGGAGAAAAAGCCCTGCATTAGATTTGCATTTTTCCACTTATCAAACTATGTTGTACTATGTTGTGCAGCCCTGATTTTGACATAGGAGACCCCCTGGACAGCACAGCTAGTCACAAGTGTCAATTAGTATTTGATTTGTACATTATGAAAGTGTTCAAATAAATCAGTATTTTAAGATGCAATATTTAATGTGCCAGACACAAAATAGACACGTCGTTTAAATTTTTTAAAATAATTTTACTCAGCAAAAATTTCGGTGTTAAATACACAGTGTGATTGTTTTGGTGTTGTTCAGTGTTAAAACACGGAGTACATTTCAATCCACGAGTGTGAAAGAGCGCATATTTAAGTTTTTTTTTTAGTGTTAAACTTTTAACCCAATATGCATTGTGTTTCCCACTAGTAAATTCCTTTTTTTTTTTTTTTTTTACTCGAACCGGTTGTTTCAGACAAACATTGATCAAACCAACATGTTTTACGAGTCTTGATGATATAATAAATTATAAGACATAATAAACTAATTCTCATCAGAAGCAGTACATGCACTCACTAGCTTACATACACATGAACTCTGTGAGTAATGTACACATTTTATATATATTAACACTTTGACGAATAAACTCTTACTGTGTTAAAATGAACTCTGTGGGTAATGTACAAATTTCACACTAGACCATGTTATTTTAACTCCAAAACGGAGGGAGTCATATGTTCACCCAAGGAGTGTTAAGTTAAACTCAAATTGAGTTGAATGTACACTGATTTTTTTGCTGTGCATATTAATCTCACCAGTAAATTGTTAATATTCGCTTAATGAGTGGTGGTTGTTGGTTCGCAAAATTAACCGAAATGCGCATCCCTAATGTGAATCTTTCAAAAATGCTAGAATTATTATCAAAAGTAAACCTTTTAGATTTGTATCCTATCCGTATATTATTATTTATTTATTTATTTAATTTATTTTTTAGAAAAAGTGATATTTATGTAATATTATGGTGTTCTGATTTGCCAATAATCTCAAAACACTCTTGTAATACCAAATGTCACATTCAAATATCACAAATATTAGAGCATGAATGAAAGTGTTTGTCATTCAGTCATGCAGGATAGATGGATAAGCAATGCAAGTTTACCAAATCGGACGTACCACTAATTGATTCTAACTTACTAGACTCATTTGGACGAAGGTGGATTTGACTACAGTACATGTTGCATGGGTTACTGTAAGCCGACATGCCGCTCTTATCAGCAGTGAATGATTTACTTGGTCAGAAGGTCTTTGAGAAAGATGATTTATTATTTGCATGCACTTTACTATCATGTTTGATCAAAGACCAATCGTGAAATGAAGTTTTATTAGTACTCTAAATGGTCTGATTAATGCTGTAAGTGCTGATGGTGGTTACAGTGATGAGGTCTGACTAATAGATCTGTCGCAGATGGACTCCCTTCACTGCTTTGCTTGTGGTTATATTTGCATTCATTGTTCAGCTTGGCCATTCAGTCTATTAAACAGCAGAGCAGATGCTGTGGAGTAAATATGTGTACAGTGGGATGATTGATTGGATTATGATTGCATCAACATTTTTAGTTTTATGGTGAACAATTCATCTGTGCATGACTTTGGTAAAACAAAAATTAGTTTGCTCTTGTAATCTTACTGTTTGTTTTGAGTTAAATTCTCAGATTAGGTCTGTCTGAGGGCGTACTCACACTATGTACAGTTGCCTTGAACTGGGCCTAAGCACGCTTGTCCCCCCTCCCGTCTTCCCCGACGGCCCGCACTCACATTACATTGGAGCCTGAGCACGCTTACATTGTTTCAAACAAGCCTGAAGGACTCATTTAGTTTGATCAGGTGCGTTTGGAACTAAACTGTGCAGGGTTGCGGCCCTCCAGGAATTGAGTTTGACATCCCTGCTCCAGGAACTGCGTCACAATACAAAAAAAAAAGGTCACACTTTCCCGTTCATGTGGACTTGAACTAGAGACACGTTTAGTAGGCCTGTTGCAATTATAACCAACTTGCAAGACGCTATTTTATCAGTAATTAATGTATGCAATGATCATACTGAAATAAACTGTTAATATATATATTTCTGAGCTAATTAAATCTAAAAAGTACAGCAACTATTAGAGTATAGTCTTTAAAACACTCTTCACACCGGGGCGCTTTTTGCCCGCGTTTTCGGTCGACGTTTAACGCCTCGTGACTAAATAAAGGGCGCCAATGGGATCGTGCACAGCAACGTGCAAAACGACAGGCGTAAAATTTTCATTTGACGCACCACATCAAAATATTCTCCACCAATCAGATTGGCACTTTTGTTGACATGCATGGAGCTGCTGAAGTTACAGTAAACAGCACTTGGAGGCGCTCAAGTGCGAGCGCACATTGAAGAAGATGCCGAGAGGCGATATGAACGTGTAGCTGCTTACTGCACTGGTGAACAATAATCATTTCTTCATCACTAGAGCTAGAACTGCTTCTTAAACCATCCATGCTTGTTCGAATCACCAACAACAAGTGTATCAACTTTCGTCTTCTGTGCTACAAGCGGGTGTCAGAAGCTTAGCACTACACTGTGCGCCATCTAATGTCAAGGAGTGATTTAGCATAATCTTCCGCTTGACGCCAGAGAAAATCGCTTGGGCTTGAATGTGGAAAAACGTCTTGAAAAACGCTGATGATTAATGCAAATAAAAAGCGTCCCGGTGTGTTCGAGCATTGAATGAGTAAAAACCTCCGCAGATATTCCGACTCTGATTAGCTGTTGCCATTTTCCTCTGTCGTCTCGACTCTGCTCACTAGTGTTTATTTTCAGCTCTAGATTCAGTGCTCTGGCCAATAGCAGAACAGCAACTACTGGGAAGGTGGGGCTAGAGATAGCAAGGCCCCATCTGATTGGTCAAATTTACATCCAATGTGTAAAATAAATATCACTTATGTCACGTCTGTGATACCTATTGCAAATACTAATGTCATATAATGGTAAACCCTGCAGAATATATCACACAGTTCTTATTGACGGTAATAGTACTTGCAAAACAAATCGAAATTGAAACTGGACACCCTCTAATATATGGAAACAGAAATATTACAGTTGTGTTTTTATCTTTGACCCTAACATAAAATAAAATGCTTTATTATTATAAATATTCTGTCTTATTTTTCAGCTTGTAAAAATGCTACGTATGGCTTCATTAGCTGCTATAGGTAAATAACTAGAAGAACGAGTGCACTAAACTGTGCTTTAAGCCATCAAGTTTATACGGAAGTCTTAAGAGGCCATGCATTAAAATATTTTTTCTCTCTTATGTCGTGATCACGACTTAATTCTCTTGTGATCTCAACATAACAACTCATTTTCTCGTGCTCTCGACATAACAAAAAGTTCTGCTTATTCTGACTTCCGTAAGCAAATGCCTACGAAACATCATGGACGAACGCATTGGCTTTTATTTTGAGTCAAACTGAGATAGTTCTATGCCTTTCAGCGACTGACGATTTCTATATCAGTGTCCGACACTTGAGAAGGAGGCTTTTGGCTCTCCGCCTTTATCGTGGAAGATATAGCGACCCTGAGAGTATCGTCAGTTTCATCGCCAGTCAGCTTGAAGGACCGGGACGCCTGCGCGGTTATAGGATGATGCTAGAAAAGTGCCGTTTAACCCTTTAAGACCTGCCATAGAACAATTCCGCCAGGGTATATCTTAGTATTTTTACATGCTGTGATGTCATTTTTTTGAGTATTTTCAAATGCCATATATCAATAAAATCCTTACATCCCCAACTTTAAGTTTATGTTTGTCATAAATCCATATTAACTAGATAAATAGCTTAAAAGTGCAATAAAACACAAAAAAATAAAAAAATCGCTTAGTTTTTATTTTAGTTTTTACTATATACAGAAATAACACAAATGTAAACCTCAAACTTGTCAATGTAAAAAAACATGCACAAAACCCTTTGAGACTATATAAAACTGATTTGGACTAATTACATCAATTCGTTTGTGAGATACACTTATTTTTATAAACAGTGTAGACAGAACAATTCGATTGATGAACAAAAAAATCTCTACAAATTACCACAAATCAGTGAGGGTTCTGAGGGCTTCAGTGTTCAAAACGACATCAATGTAAGTAAAATAATAAGCACGATTCAGCAATACAGCAAAAATGTAAGTATAAAGTTATAAAAGTTTGATGTTTTAGGCATAAAAGTAAAACGATAAGAGTAAATAGCGCGTCATCTATCGGGATTATTCTGTGTTATGTTTATATTCATACTCAAAGCAAAGCATTGTTTATGAGCATATAATACTCAAAAGCAAAGCATTTATAAAGAATATACTAGCATGTCTTGGAATGGATCTAATCCTTCACAAAAGTCAGCTTCTTTACAGGTAATAGAATCTTAACCAGATGATGAGTCGGAGAATAGTAATAATGAGTCGCGAGTAATAACTCCAAAACATCGGACTATTTTTTTGTTTGTTGTGCGGTCACGACTCCATGCCAGTGTGTGTATGTGTGTGTGTGTGTGTGTGTGTCTGATATTGTGCCTGTATGTGTAAATGTGGATGTGTGTGTGTTGTGTGCATGTGTGTGTGAAAGAAATTATGATGTTCCGACACGGATAAAGTGAAACCGCTACGAGAAGAGCACACACATACATAAAGCGTGTGCATGTTAAGTATATCAAACAGCGCGCTGAGTGACATCACCACGTGAGACAACCTGATAGGTTTACAGTGAACACGAGGTAATTACGTCACATACATAGCAACCAATAACAACCTTTATAAAACACACTTGCAAACGCGTGCTATGTAATAAAGTGTTTTTTTGTTGTAAACATTTTAGGCTATTTGTGTAAACTCATTAAAGAATGAAAACACTGCAACAGGAGACTGTTTTGGGCTTGATCTGAAAGTATAACGTCTCTGATTTCATATGCAAAAAAAATTATTGCTCTACCTAAATGCTTTCGGTTTTTATTGGCTTTTAAACAGAGGCACGCAAACCGGAGCGCGGGCGCTCCCGCCGGTCTTAGAGGGTTCAATGGTTCGCAGCTGACCAGAGAAATGGTGAGAGATGTGCAGTTCAGTTTGAGAATAAGCAGAACTTTTTGTTATGTCAAGATCACGAGAAAACGAGTTGTTATGTCAATATATAATTATAATATATATATATTACTAATATATAATTAAGTTGTGATCACAACAAAACAAGAGAGAAAAAATATTTTATTGCACGGCCTCTTAGGACTTCCGTAAGTTTTATTATGATAATAAAGTAATATGATAACAAATTCCAGATTTACATTATCAAGCAACATTTTTGCAAGTAACCAGAAGCAAATACTCGCACGTCAACCAAGATAAAATCGGATTATATTATGTAATTAATGCGTTGAAAATCCGATGAATGTCGCAGTCAGTCTTGTGTTTCTGTTTTGATTTATTAGTGCGTATCTGTGGGATGTTTACACGTCTTTCATTTCTTTTTTATTATAGAGGGAGTGCTGTTGATGATTGACGTATCAAACTTTCTTCTCTGAATCAAATACTCCTTTTAAAACATGTGCTCTCCAAAACTGAGACCTTACACATAATCATCATTGTGTTTTTATTTTAGTTGTAGCATCACGGTTAATATATAACAACACTATGAGGAAACCAGCAGCAGTGCTTAACCTCTGAAGCTGTTTTTTTTGCATGCGTTTTTTTATTTCTATTTGCTATTTGGGTTTATTAGAACGTAATTAGAATAAAACTTAAGTATCATCTTTTGATATGATGTACTTTTAGAGAGAAATGATGTCCATATATGTGGACTCGTGGTTAATAACACACACACAGATATTATTTTAACATGTTTTGACTATCAGAAAGTTAAAAACTAAATGTTTTGCCCATTTTGGACAGTTAAAAAGAGTGTTTGGGACATTTCATATGCTACAAAACAGTTGCAGGATGACACTGTGTGTCTGTAACAAATATAAAACATTCAAAGTATACAATTGTGGACATAAGAGCTAAAATGTGCTGACATATATGTGGCCACTAAGCCCTGGGAGGTTAAACTAGACAGTCATTTTAGTAAATGAAACACTTGTGCAATACTCAAACCTAATATATTCAAATGCACAGGCCTTTTAAAGCCATTGCTCAGTTACTATAAGCTAACCTGCCTTTGCAGAAAATTCAGTGACCATGCAAAACCGGATTATGCGCAGGGTTTATTGTAAAAGGTGGTGAATTTATTATGCAAGTGGTACTTTGATGGATTTAACGGCGGCATTGTAAAGGGATTGTATTTAGTAATCCGTAATCCATGTAATCTTGCAAATGTTGTATTGTTTTTGTTTTTTTTTTGTAAATCATTTACTGAAGCCAGTACAGTCCTGTCATGTGTGTCATTCTGATTAATACTCACAATGTAGACCTTGTATCATTGATTTAACGCTGTATTAAAGTCGTAATACTATGCTTGTGTTGTAGGACATTATACATTATATATATATGAAGAGTTTCGTTGCAAAATGTGATGCATCCATTTTGAGAAATGTTGGTTATTTGACATTTTTATTTGAGACCTCAACAGTCAAGTTTATTCACAATTTCTGTACGTTAAACTATTACTG
>CAIGQQ010038027.1:1307051-1336904 GCA_903798035.1 Danio albolineatus | reverse complement strand
TGTGTGTGTGTGTGTGTGTGTGTGTGTGTGTGTGTGTGTGTGTGTGTACATAAATATCAGTCATATAATATATAGGTGATGTCTGTGTGTAGATGTTCAATGAAGTGTATTTTGCTTTACTAAAAATATAGGTCTTTAATTTAGTTTTAAACTTCTGATCCTCTAACATTAACATATATATATATATAATAGATAATATTAGAGGATCAGAAGATTAGCTACTAGTTTAATTAGTTGAAGTTATTAGTAACTAATGAAGTTATGCCAACTAATAACCAAACGTTTTCCTATTTTGCTTGTAATGCAGTAATGTGCACGTTTTGTAAAGCTGCTTCAGTAATTATTGTGGAAAACGCTATACGAATGAGCTTGAATTGAAGTTAGAGGCGAGTGTTTGTGTGGCTGATTGTCTTTGTGTAGCCCCGGTAACCGCTGGTAACCCTGACACAGTGCATTTTGGAGAGAAATATAGCTGCAGTCTGCAACTGGAGATGCTTTGCAGAATGCCAGTTGCTCTGTGATTGAGTGACAGTCTCTCCTGTAGAGGCTTTCTTTAGGGATCTGTGCTCGTATCTCTCTCTCTGTGTGTGTGTGTGTGTGTGTGTGTGTTTATAGGCATGATAAGATTTAGATCCAGAAGCAGTAGCATGTTTCTTGCTTCTGTGCGCTCAAAGGGATAGTTCACCAAAAATGGTGAGAAGATATTTTGAAGAATGCTGAAAATCTGTAACCATTGACTTCTATACACTGCAGAAAATGCTTTTCTTTAGAGTTTTTGTCTTGTTTCTTGCCTGAATATCCAACACAAGCAAAATATTGTTTTGTTTTCAGGCAAAATGAGCCATTGGTAAATTATTTTGCTTGTTTTAAGGGAAAACTCAATTATTTTACTTGTCTAGATATTTTAAGATATTTCGACTAAAAACAAGACAAAAACCCATTTTGTTTGCAGTGTATAGATATAAAACAGATAGATATGAAGTCAATGGTTAGAGGTTTCTTCAATATATCTGTTTCTTTGAGACATTTGTGGATTGATCTAGTCATTTTTGCCGGTTAAACCTGCTCAGGAAAGTTTCATATTGACTATGTAGAGCAGGTCATTTGTGGTTGATCTATCCCTTTAAAATAAAAAATAAAAAATAGAAAATGTGTGCAATTCTTGAAGTCAGGAAAAGGTTTGAAGTTATATATCGCAGATATTTAGAGAAGAAAATAAGTATATAAGAACTGCTCCTTTTTATCATTGTCAAAAGTACTTGCAACCCCAAATCAGAAAATGTTTGGACCGTATATAAATATGTATAAAGTGTATAAATTAACACAGATTCCAATTTTGGTTCTTGCAACAGTAAAGCGTTTACCACTTTGTAATGTCGCTATTCCTTTCACAAGACGTTTAGGCACTGAAGACATTAAGTGATGAAGTGTTTCAGGTGTCATTTTGTACCATTCTTCTTGCAAACAAGTCTTAAGGTGACTAACAATACAGGGTCTTTGCTGTCGCATTTTGCACATTAAAATGCACCACACATTCTTAATTGGAGACAGGTCGGGACTGCAGGCAGCCCAGTCAAGTGGCTGTATTCTCTTCCTCTGCAGCCAGGAGTTTGTAATGTGTGTTGAATCGTCTCAACTTTTTCTGATTTGTGGTTGTAAAATAAGCTTTATTTATTTGTTTAGGGTTGCTAAATAAACTGTATTTACCGTAAATTTACCTATTGGGACACTAGTGTATGCCATATTCGAGAGTGACATTTTATGCATTGGTGGTTTATCTACATTTTCAGATATTTTTAGTTTCATTTGGCCAAATCTGTTATAAAATTGACCTCCGGTTCGCTAACATGCGTACTTTTACATTCATACACTTAAATTATTCTCAAATAATTAGCTTGTTCAAACTACTCATTTAATATCAACACAATTCTTCAGTTTTTTTCTGACAACTTTATTATTTTTCTGTTCAATTCATTTAAATTGGTAAAAACAATGAGGTTAACTTTAATCGATTTGTGTTGGAACGACATGAAGGAATTAAGTTATTATTAAATGTTACAAATTTAAGTGGATTAAACATGAAATGATTAAGATGTCCCAAAAAAACTCAACTCATTTATTCATTTTTTAAATTTAATTATTATAATTATTTTGTGAATATTTTTTAAGGGTTTTTCCACCTTTAATTTGGGTAGAACAGTAGAGGTTACGGACAGGGAAGAGGAGCAGAGAGCACTGTAAAAAATGCAGGGTTCCACACAATTTATTAATATTGACCCAACACAAATCGATTAAGTAACTTAACACTTTTAACAAATTTATCTAGATTGAACATAAAAAACGTAAGTTGTCCCAATGAAATCTAAAGAATTGTGTTGTTTCAGCTCAAGGAGCAAAAAAAAAAAAAATAATATATATATATATATATATATATATAAATTTGAGGAAGAAGGGAAGGGTCGGCAAAGGACCTCAAGCTAGGAATTGAACTCGAGTTGTTGTGAGCACCATGGTGTTATATGTCGGCGCACTTAACCACAAAGCTATCGGTGCTGACCTCAACACCTTTATTAAGCGTTTCATCATCATTTGGTTGAATCTAAAAGCAGTTATTCCTTGCTATACATATATTTATATTAGTGCTGGGTAAAGTTTAATCGCATCCAAAATAAAAAATTTGTATTTACATAATATATGTGTATGTTCTGTGCGTATTCATTACGTGTATATGTAAATACACACTCTTGGATGCCTATATTTGAGCACCATGGTGCTATGTCGGTGCACTTAACCACTAAGCTATAGGTGCTGACCTCAACACCTTTTTTTAAGTGTTTCATCATCGTCTGGTTGTAACTAAATGCAGTTATTCCTTGCTATATATATATATATTTTAGTGCTGGGTAAAGATTAATCCAAAATAAAGATTTACATAATTTATGTGTATGTTCTGTGCATATTCATTACGTGTGTATGTAAATACACACTCATGGATGCATATATTTGAGAAAATGCTATTGATATTTACATATAACATATAATATACGTATATGATACAACTTGTATCTAATTTTAAATATCTGTGCATAGTTTTTATCAGAATCAGAAAGAGCTTTATTGTCAGGTGTGTTCACACATACGAGGAGTTTGTTTTGGTGACAGAGCTTCTACAGTGCGACAGAATTACAGAGACAGGACAACAAACAGATAATAAATATATTTAAAAACAGAAGTAGGTGTTAAATGCAGATATACAGATGGACAAGTGTATGTACAGGTGTATTACTATATACAGCGTTATATGTGCAGCTGTTATGTGCAAATTGGCATGTAAAGTGTGTTGTTAAATAAGTGTATGTGTGTGTAAGAGTGTACAGCAGTAGTGATGTTGGTTCCACGATTATTATCATCAAGTGTTCATGAGATGGATCGCCTGAGGGAAGAAACTGTGTCTGTGTGGGGCTGTTCTGGTGCGCAGTGCTCTGTAGCGTCCACCAGAAGGTACCAGTTCACAGAGGCAGTGTGCTGGGTGTGAGGGGTCCAGAGTGATTCTGGCAGCCCTTCTGCTCGCTCTGGATAAGTACAGTTCTTGGAGAGCAGGGAGGGTTGTAGCAATGATTCGCTCAGCAGTCCCAACTATTCGACGTAGTGTTCGAAGGTCAGATTTGGCTGAGCTAAACCAGACAGTTATTGACTGATTCAATGATGGAGGTGTTGAACTGTTTCAGAAGCTCCTTTGGAAGGTTGAACCTCCTCAGCTGACATAGAAAGTACAGCGACTGAAGACACTGAGTGAGGAAGTGTTTCAGGTGTAATTTTGTCCCATTCTTCCTGCAAACAAGTCGTGGGGTCTTTGTTTTCGTATTTTGCGCTTGAATGCGCCACACATTCTCTGTTGGAGACAGGTCGGGACTGCGGGCAGGCCAGCCAAGTACCTAAATTCTTAGCCTCCGCATAAATCACTTAAAAATTTTACTTTAATTTATCAAAATGTATTTTTCCATAGTTTTTTCTTTCATTTTATTAGCAAATTTAGTTTTTTTTTACTTAAAAAATTACATTATTTTACTTTTTTTTTCATATTTTTTGTTATTTTTCTGCTCATTAATTTTTGTTTGTCATTTAAAATTTTAGTTAACATTTATCAAAATGTATTTTTTTTGACAAAAAAAAAATCTCAACAAAGGCTGTACTTTCTTTATTCTTTTCTCATTTATGTATGAGTGTGTATTACATTTACATGTAAAGTTGAAATTATTCGCCCTCCTGGGAATTTTCCTAAATATTACCCAGATGATGTTTCTCAGATTCAGGAGTTTCTCACAGTATTTCCTCTAATATTTGTTCTTCTGGAGAAAGTCTTATTTGTTTTATTTCAGCTAGAATAAAAGCAGTTCTTAATAGTGTTAAACCCATGTTAAGGTCAATATTATTAGCCCCCTTCAGCAATATTAGTGTTGGATTGTCTCCAGAACAAACCACTGCTATATAATGACTCGCCTAATTACCCTAACTTTACCCTAATTACCCTAGTGAAGCCTTTAAATGTCACTGTAAGCTGAATAGTAGTGTCTTGAAGAATATCTAGTCTAATATTATGTGCTGTCATCATGGCGAAGAGAAAGACATCAGTTATAAAATGTTCATAATCTATTGCTGATAATTCAGACTTCAGCTGTACATGATGAATATGTTTTATACACAAGCATGTGTTTATTGTGGATGTGATTCATGTTTTCCCAGCACTCGTTTGTTTTTGGTAATAGATGAAGGAAGGATATGTTATGTGCAACTAGAGCTCTTTTAGCAGCTTGCTTCACAGGTTGTGTGTTTTGACAGAAAGTTAATGATATCTGACTCCGCTGGTCTTTCCAAAGGGAGCAGTTTGTCCTGCGTCGCTATGATATCTGCAGCCTCTGTAGACTTATGTAATAGTGCTCCGCCGTTGAGCGAGATCTCTGGAAACACTGCCAGCTCTCTAATGACTTATGCATAATTAATATCTGCTCTCATTGACGTGTGTGTGTGTGTGTGTGTGTGGCTGCAGGTGTACATGAAGTACAGAGGTTCAGTGTTGTTTTATCTGAGTATTTAGATGTTTTATCTGAGTCACTTTTGCAAAGCTCCTATAGCGGCGTGAAAATGTAGAGGGTTTGCTTTTGGTTATGGAAATTTCTGCAATATTTAAGGATATATACATAATCATTTCAATAATGTTATATATATATATATATATATATTATATTTTTATGTTTTATATTATGTTTATATATAAATCATATATATATAATTATGTGTTAGGTAGTTTATAATCGTTTGTTTTTTCGAGTAATGGAAAGTTGTTGATTTTGTGTTTTGTTTCTCATTTAAAATGTTAATTTCCAATTATCAAAATGTTTTTGTTTTTTTTGTTTTTTTACATTTTATGCAATTTCATTTTGTTGGTAAATTTAAAAATGTTCTCTCCCTTAATCTGAATTTATTATTTTATTCATTCGTTTTCTTTTTGGCTTCGTTTCTTTATTAATCCGGGGTCACCACAGCGGAATGAACCACTAACTTATCCAGCATTCATTTTGACCAACTGACCCAGCCGAGGCTCGAACCAGCGACTTTCTTGCTTTGAGGCACCAGCACTATCTACCGCGCCACCGTGTCGCCTTATTATTATATATAAAATTTTATTTATTTTTGTAAAGTTTTTGTAATATTTTGCAAATTAATTTTTGTTTATTTCTAAATTGACTTTCTATTTATTGAGAAAAGTATTTTGTACCATTCTTACTGCAAACAAGTCTTACGGTGGGCAACAGTATGGGGTCTTCGTTGTCGCATTTTGCGCCTAAATGCGCCACACATGACTGGTCGGGACTGCGGGCAGGCCAGTCAAGTACCTAAATTCTTATCCTCCCCATAAATCATTTAAAAATGTTACTTTCATCTATCAAAATGTATTTTTTTAAATATTTTTTTCTTTCATTTTATTTGCAAATTTAATTTTTTTATTAAAAAAATTACATTATTTAACTTATTTTCATGTTTTTTGTTATTTTTCTGCTCATTATTATTTGTTTGTCGTTTAAAATTTTAGTTTACATTTATCAAAATTTATTTTTGTCAAGATGACAGCATTGCCATAGCAAACTGTGAGACAAGTAAACTTGAGATTGCCTGCCGGGTGTTAAATCGAGGTGCTGTTTGTTTTTATATTAGATTATGTTTATATTTACTGTTGCTCTATAGTCTAGAAGTGAAGAATTGATGTTATTTATTACATAATTGTTCAAGCTCCCTCACAGAAGTGCTCTGCTTGTTAACAGAGTTGTTGAATGGTAAAATAAGGTGAATTAAATAAAAGATTAGGAACGTCCTGGATCTGTTTCTTCGCTCTTCTTTATTCTTTATGTATTATAGAAGTATCGGATCGAGTTTCAGCATCGACAGATACTCAAAATCAAACTCAGACTCGAGGGAAAACAAATCTGATCAGGATGTCCCTAGTAAAAAGCGCTACAGAAATAAAGATGAATGGAATAGTTACGGTCAGTCTGTGTTTTCCATATGATTTTATTGATTTCCAGCTCATCAGTCGGCAGTCAAATGTATAAAAACATGAACATTTCGAACATCAATCTGCATTAATTAATTGAGTTTTGCTGAAAATGAATGAAAACGCAAGTCTTGACATGTTTGTATTTATAATGTCTGCTGATAAATCAGGTCACTAGATCATGGACGTTCAGCTTGTTAGTGAAAAGTCAGGCGATGTGACATTTTGCATAGAATGGGAACCCTGGATATAAAACCATCCCCACTTTTTCTGGAGCTAACCTGAGCTGTGCTGTTCAGAGCCAGAAACCTAACACAGCCCTCCTCCTGCTTCTTTATTTTTAATTTACTCTGACACAGCGTATATTAGGCTCTATTAAACTGCCTTTACCTTATTTGGTTGAGTTTGCAGAGAGGCAGACCAGCGTTTGTTCAGACAGAGGATACTGCCGCTCTGTGGCTGCACACATACACACACACACACACACTCACACTCACACACACTAGACTCCCATAGACATGATAGTTGTATATTTATTGTATGACAGGTTGTATACAGTAAACATGCATTTTTACATTTTCAAAGTACCTTATTCTGTCTGATTATAAGCATGTTTACCTGTTGTAACAGTCACACACACACACACACACACACACACACAAGTCCCTATGAGTCTGTCTGCATTCAGGTTTAAGTCCCCACTAGGGAATATGAAACCAGTACCAACTTTTATTTAATTTTATTTATTAATATTTATTTCAATTTTTATTTAATTATTAAATTTTAATAATTTATAATTATACTATAATAATAATCATAGTTTTTTTTGGTCCACGCGTGTCTGAACTCATGTATCGTGTGCCTTTCTGATCATCATCCTGCTTGTGAGCGGCTCTGAACTGTTGTGTTTGTGTTTCGGTGTGCAGGGCGATCTGAAGAGTTACGTCTCTCAGCATGAGTGGCTGTACAGGAACGGAGAACTGCTGCAGCTGCAGAAAATGGCCTGCGAGATCGCCGCCGGGGTCACACACATGCACAAACACAACTTCCTGCACAGGTAAAGCCATGCTCTTGATTACACCACCGAGAGGTAGTTTACACTCCACTTTAGCCAGTACAAGTGATCTCATCTCCTGATTTGTGTCACGATTATAGGAGCATCTCTGTAAATTCAGCCAATTGATAGTTAATATATCTATATGAGTACAGGTAAACACTATTGGTTATTTAGGTTTTACTCGTGTGCTCATATTTCTCCCTTTATTTAGAACTTCAGGGCATTTTTTTTTTCGTTATAAATAAAGTAGAAATATAGACTATTATTAATATTAAATTAGAGCTATATTATTTAATATTAACTTCACTATTTATTTTTTTTACATAAAAAATGTTGAATTTAATATTTATTTAATAACTATTTATTTTAATGGATTATTTTACTTAATATAAATTTGTTTAATATTTATTTAATTTATTTATTTTTAAGCAAAATTGTATTTAATATTGATTTAATTATTTAATAGATTTTTTTAAACATAAAAAATGTTACATTTATTGTTTAATATTTATTTAATAATTGCATTTTATTATTTAATATATTTTTTACCTTAAATGTTTTTATTCATTTGTTTAATATTTTATTTATTTATTTATTTTTAAGCTAAATTTTATTTAATATTGAATTAATTATTTAATAGATTTTTTTTAGATGTTAATAATATTGAATTTAATTAATATTTATTTAGTTACATTTTATTATTTAATGGATTTTTTTAGCCTTAATTTCAAATTTATTTGTTTAATATTTATTTAATTTATTTATTTTTAAGCTAAATTTTATTTAATATTGATTTAATTATTTAACATTTTTTCTAACGTTAAAATTTTTGAATTTAATCATTTAATATTTAATTATTACAATTATTTTTACCTTAAGAAATGTGAATTAAATTATTTCATATGTAATTAATTTATTTAACCTTAAAATGCAGATTTAGATTGTTTAATAATTATTTAACATGTTTATTTTTAAGCTTAAAAAATATTAGGTTAATCATTTAATATTAATTTAATAGAAAAAAATTGTTTAATTATTTAATATTTAATTGTTACAATCAGTTTAGAAATGTGAATCGAAAAATTTAATTTATTTTAATCTTAATTTCTAATTAAATTGTTTAATACTGATTTAATTTATTTTTAAACTAAAAATTAGAATTTAATTATTTAATGTTGATTTGGTTATTTAATAGATTTTTTTACCCTTAATGTTAATTTAATTATTAATTTTTTTTTATTTAATGTTTTTTACATTTAAAAACTTAATTTAATTGTTTAATAATTATTGAATTTATTTGTGTTTAAGCTTAAATTTGAATTTAATTATTTATTTATTTAATTTAACCTTTAAAATGTTGAATTTAATTATTTTATTTCTTTAAATTATTTTTAACCTGAAAACTTCTAAAATAATTGTTTAATATTTATTTAATGGATTTTTTAATTGTAAAAATTCTAATTTAATTGTTTAATATATTTTTTAATTCATTTATTTTCAAGCTAAAATAAAGAACTTATTTTTAAATGAAAACATTTAAAGAATTAAATTATTTAGTGTTAATAATAATAAATGAACTCATTCATATGTGATCATATTTCTCACTTTATTTATAACTTTAGGGCAAACGTTTGATTAAAAATGTAGAAAAATAAAATAAATATGAGTGAATTATTATTATTATTAAAATAAACTAATTTATTTATTATTATAAAATATTAAAATAAACAGACTATACTATTCATTTTGTCCACAATATATATATATACACCCTAACTGCACTCCACTTCTGATTGCTGAAACTCAATGCAAACATGACGTAAAGCTTCATGTTCAGCCTGTAGTTCCACCAATGGTGTGTGTGTATCGCAGCAGCATATATGTGTGTGTGTGTGTGTGTGTGTTTGTCCAGCCGTTCCTCCTCTCCGCCTCCTGTCCTCTTTTATTTTTTCCCAAAAAAGGCGCGGGTCGCTGTGAAAGGCAGCGTCTGCAGTTTGATTCTTCCCCTTGCAGTCTTCAGTTATCTATGGTGTCTTGCCATGCCGAGCGCGTCTGCACCCTCCCAACATGCAGAGCGGTGTCCCATTGCATTATTATGGGCTGCTGGCCGTGGATTTATGATGATTCTGCGGTTTGAGCGTAAGAGGATCTCCAGGGCGGACCCTCTAAAACCAGCTCCAAAACCAGGCGCAGGAGATTCCGGCCTGTTGTTGTGGCCGTCATCAAAATACCTTTATTATACCTAATACAATTATAAATAAATATATATACAGTGTAGCCTGAAATTATTCACACCTCTGGCAAATTCAGTCTTAAAGAAATAGTTTTACTCCTCATATATTCTTATTTATCGTATTATTATGTGGTAAAAAAAACACTTGAAAACACTTGCATGCATTTGGGCTCGGAGTTGATTTATTGAAACCCGCTGCTCGACACTCCCGAACAGTTGTTTGAAATGGCATGAGGCCCAATGCATCTTGGGGAATGGAGCTATTTCAGGAACTTTGCATGTCTTCATGCTCCTTTACACACACACACACACACACACACACACACACACACACACATATATATATATATATATATTAGGGCTGTCAATTGATCAAAAAATTAACTAATCACACTTTTTTTTGTAATTAATCACGATTAATCGCGAAAACCAATTTATTACAGAAATAAAGACACAGGCATGTAAGAGCCATTTGAATTTCAAAACAATCAATTACAGTATCAAACAAAAATTATTTCCATGTTGGATTTTAAGTGAACTTCAAAAAAATCCAAAATACAGGCATTGCAGATATGGAAATTGGAAAATTATAATAATAAAGTATTGAATACAAACAATTGTACTCATTGTAAAGTTTTTTGCGAGTTGAGAACATTAATTATAAAGTAGAAACAATTTTTCTTAGTCCTCCTTAACATTCAGTAGTCCAGTCTGTTGACATTATCGGGGGACAATGTGGCCCTTTTCTTTTGAATGACGTGACCTGAGAGTGAGAAAAGTCTCTCACAAGCAGAATCAGCATGTGAATTTCGGTGCTTAATTTCTGTGCCACTGGTGCTGTGACGAGGACGCAAGAAGCACCAAGGGGTACATCAAAGTCACGCACTAAAGACTATAGGCTAGACTTCTTACATGGACTTTGGTCACGCCATCTCTAAACTGCTTTGAGCGACTGTCTGCGATGTTAGGCGTTTAATCTTGTTGTTAGGATATCCACACATACACAAACCCTCTCTCTTACACACACACACACACACACGGACAACGCGGGCAGTACAGCAAGCTCACCTGGTAAGCGACTCCCTTTAGGGTGCTTTCACACTTGGTTCAATTGCCTGGACCGTACCCAAGTTCGATTGTCGCCCCTTGCCACCTGCTTGGTTGGTTTGTGTTCACACTGTCTTTTATCCTTCTGAACCCCGGTACGCTTGCGTCATCAAGCCGATGTTTTGTGTACGGCTGTTGCCAGGCGACGGACACAAAAGCAAATTGCGGAATGGAAAGACGTCCGCACATCGCGGTTGTTTCGCTTTTACTGAACTTTTTGGTTTAGAACATACAGAAAACGGCTCACGTCTATCTGCCTCAAACATATTATACACATTCAGAACATCACGCGATGTCCCAGCTGTTTTAGGAGGAGACAAGCATTATCTGAGCTCTGGCTCAGTCGCGCTTGTAAGCGTGTGATGCTCAGACACACACACACACCCACCCACACACACACACACACACATGCACACGCGCATACACACACGAATGAACGTTATAAAAACTATAGTTTGCTGTACTGTTGACGGTTCACTTCCGGCTTTTGGTACGTTTGCATTCATACTACAAGTGAACCGTACCAGAGTTCACATGAACCGTACCCCAGACCACCTCTTTCAGGCGGACTCGGGTACGGTTCACGGGTGCGCACACGAGTTCAGAAGACGTGTTCACACTAGCTAAACGTACCGTACTATGACGTCAAACGAACCCGGGTGCGGACCAAAAGTGCTAGTGTGAAAGCACCCTTAGAGTCATCAACACGCACGGTCGCGTTCATCACATTTGCCTAAACTAAGCGTTCTGAAGTATGGTTGTGTTTTACAAGCAAGGATTCTGCGCAAGAACGAGAAGCAGTCACTTTACTAAAGTTGCGTGTAGGGGGGAAACACATCAAACTTAATGAAACATTTGAGGGTGCATGGAAGCAACTTTTGGAGGAATGGGACAGCTTGCGACATCATCTGGCACTTTCACTGAGTACATTTACATGGACACCAATACTTCGATTTTATGATTAAGATAATACTCTGAGTCTACCATGTAAGCAGCGATTTTTGATTACCTTAAAGGACCACCCGAGTCACGAAATGCGGAGGTGTTTCTTTCCGTTCGCCATGCAGTATCAAATTCCATCAAAACCTCACTCATCAACCGGTCCTTACTTCATATTTTTATCCAACAATTGTCACGGGGCATGAACTATATGTTTCTGAATGAAAGTGAACTGCTGAACTGCAGTTAATGTCCGAAAGATTAAAAATGAAACACCCGAAATCGCATGAAACTCTGGAGGAAACGCTGGATAGCCTGGTGATGCCACATTTATTGTTTTATACTGAAACTTTCCCTTCAAAAGCGTTTCCTTGGTCTCCGTTGAACACACGTCGGCCACAACAGGGAATAAAAAAACTGCAACCGCGTTAATTGCGTCAATTTTTATTATAGCAGAGTACACTCTAAAAAAAAGGTGCTAAATAGCACCAAAACTGGTTCTTTGGTCGTAACGAGGGGGGAACCTTTTTTGGTGCTATACAGCACCTTAAAAAAATAGGTGCTATATAGTACTTTTGTCAAATGGTGCTATATAGCACCTATATTTTAAGGTGCTCATAACGTTACTTTACCCTTTCCGCAAATAAAACCGGCATAAGAGTTATGAGAATTAGCTATAAGAACAAGTGCTTACCAGTAGTATTGGTGCTATATAGCACTTTAAACACCCCAAAGAACCACTGAAAAACCTTTATGGTGCTTTAAAGGTTCATTATACAGTAAAAGTGCTATATAGCACCCTGACCACCTTAAAGAACCACTGAAGAACCACTGAAGAACCTTTATGGTGCTTTAAAGGTTCTTTACACAGTAAAAGTGCTAAATAGCACCTCAAATATTGTAAAGAACTTCTGAAGAACCACTGAAGAACCTTTTTTTTTTGAGTGTACACACAACGTTTGGCAGAACAATAAAGAGTATCTATGGTTCTTGGTGATCTGTAATGCAGTAAAATGACTCTTGATGACACAGTGAGCTCTGATGAAGTGAGATGATCAGTCTTTACTACGTTCTTACCTGTAATCAGTGTTTGCTTAGAATGGATAATAAATATGTGTGTTGTTCTTGCACAGACAAGACTTTAACGTCATAAAACGGCAAGACGTCATCGGCAGCAACGATTTGGATTTTATTTTGTGTGTATTTTTTCCACTCTTTAAGTGCATCCCAAATTGCATACCTGTACTGTTGTATGCCATTTTGTAGTACAATTAATGCAAGTGCTGCATTGACGTGGACAATTTTAATAGATAATAAATGCACTTTATTATACATCACCTGGGTGATGGACTTAAATGCAGACGTATCAGCAACTGTGCATGTCTGAATGCTGCTTTTATTTATTCTTTAGATATTGCTCATGTGCTAAAAGGCAGCACAACCCTTGTTCACATTTTAAGCATCATAGGAGCATCAGTCAAATCTTTTCTGTTTTTTTAATGAATTTGTTACCCCAAAGGGTCAAAACTTTTCATACAATGACCCAAATCCTGCTGGTTACTCTAGCAAGCGCACAGACACACAGCAAACACCAGGTGGTGCTATAACGATGGCTTGAATTGTTCACTAAAAAGTCAAAAACTGTGTTTCTCCTTCTTTATATATATATATATATAAACATGTTATTTTAAAATTAGTGGAGACATATCATCAGCGGTTTAAGGAACAAAACAAGTAATGCATTTCAAGTCAAACATAACCAAAAGCCCATCATGTTTCGCAGGTCTGCTCCTGCATCGCTGATATGCTATTATTCTGTAGCTTTGTAAGGAGGATATTTTAATTTAGTTAAACTCTTAAGTAATATTGTTGTTTGTCAATTTTATTGACATGTCGTTATGTCTTTTTAGATGTTAACACTATTTAGATTGTTGTATTGGTGATTTATTTTCAAACATGACCATTTTCACATGCTAATCTGTTATTATTACCACATTTAATATTGTGTGTCTATTCTGAGTCAACTCTGTACAGTAAAACTCCATTTGTTAACAACATAACCACATTTAAATAACTAAAGTCAGCGTAATGACATCTACAGAAGCATTTATTACTCTTAGCTGATGTAAATTTAATAGTTAATGTCGAATAATGCATTACAATCATAATTTATTATTATTATTAAAGTCTTTGTTTTTCCTGGAAAGACTCTTTTACAAGAGCAACCTGGCCAAGATTAGACAGTATACATGTCACATGGGTCTAACAGACAACAAGCAAAAAACAACTGAGAGTTAACATGAATCACATTGACAAACAAACTATTCAAAACATCTCCAAGCCTGCGTTTCAGTCTCTAAATCATCTATACGCTCTTATTAAAAGCATTTAGTGAAACCAGTTCTTTAAACTGCACCTTTGTCTGTAAATTATTCCATGCAGAAGGTGCTGCGTATTTAAAAGCCTTTTTCCCCATCTCAGTGCGCACTTTAGAAACAGACAGTAAATAAATATCCTGTGACCGAAGGCCATAGTTAAGGACAGGTATTTTACAAATTCTGTAGATATGATGGAAGTAAACCCAGTATAGACTTGTAAACAAGGATATGCCAATGCTTGAGCCTACGAATGGACAAAGCAGACCAACCTACCCTATTATATAGCACACAGTGATGAGTAAGGGATTTAAAATGAGTTATAAATCTTAGTGCTCCATGGTAAACCGTATCCAAAGCATGCAGACTCTGAGACGAAGCATGCATTTAGATAACATCACCATAGTCCAATATCGACATAAATGTTGCATCAACCAGCTTCTTTTTAGCATCAAAAGAAAGGCTAAAATAATAAAACGGTTTATTAAATGGAGTTAATGACTCATAAAACTCAGTTGTATTTTTTAAAATGATCTTTAACATGTAACTGTAGTTTGTAGTTGAGTTTATGATCATAACCCTGATCTGCAAGTATGTCTTCCATGTATGGCCAAAAGCAGAGCTGACCCGCACACTGTACTGTATTTGTCCCTTTTGCCAAGGCCACAGTGTAGTGTCTAAAATATCAGTCCATTTATCTTGCAGAGGTTTCAGTGTGCATGACAGTAGGCCTGTGCTGTGTGTGCACACCGCTAGCTCAGCATTTTTCAAGGAGAGGGTGTAAAACAGACACTACTCAGATGCTATAATCAGAGCTGGTGTATTTAAGACTCTGTTTAAGGCACCATATATTCCCCGTCCCACTTACAGCCTCAGTTGGCACCAATAAGCAACCTATCGCTCTTCGTTGTGAAGGAAATGCGGATGTAACTGAAACAGATATTCATCAACTGGCCACTGGGGGGCTGGCTACAAAGGAAAGCAAGTCATCATAGACTGCCATGTTAAATTGCCCAGCTTTACAGCAGAATAAAAGGTGTTTACTGACTGGTACAAAAAAGGTTTTGGTGTCTGTAGATAATATTACCTTCATGACAACTGTGAGGGGGTTAAATGTTCATAACTCATCAGTTTAATTTATATTAAGCTTGAATATTCTGCATAATTAACACTGTGGCCACTTGAGTGACAGGTCACCTCAGGTGATTCCACATGCTGAACTCTGCATATACATATCTATCTATCTATCTATCTATCTATCTATCTATCTATCTATCTATCTATCTATCTATCTATCTATCATATTTTTGCTTTAGTTTATGGGGCTCAGCATTTTTCAAGGAGAGGGTGTAAAACTGACACTACTCAGATGCTAAAATCAGAGCTAGTGTATTTTAAAGACTGTTTGAGGCACCATATACACCCCGTCCCACTTACATCCTCCGTGTACAGTGAAGAAAATAAGGAAGTCATTGAAACTGCAATTCATCAACTGGGCACTGGGGGGCTGGCTACAAAAGAGAGCAAATCCTCATAGACTGCCATGTTAAAACGCCCAGCTTTACAGCAGAATAAAGGGTGTTTACTGACTGCTAAAAAAAAGGTTTTGGTGTTTATAGATAATATTACCCTTCCTTCATGACAACTCTGAGGAGAAATTTAGTTTATAACTTATGCGTTTGATTTATATTAAGTCCTAATATTCTGCATATTTAACGGTGTTTGCTGTCAGGTCACCTTAGCTGATTCCACATGCTGAGCTCTGCATATATATTGTATTTGTGCTTTAGTTTTATGTGGCTTTACACTGCCTATTGCTTTTTGGGATTATTTGTTTAGTTATCAAATAACATGGCATGGCATTCAGTTCTAGTCTTTATTTTTTCAATGATTCATATTCATACATAATTTTATCTATAAAATGTATTTGTTTTATTTAAAAATTATTTATTTTTTATTTATAATTTTATTTAGATTGTGAATGCACTGCAGAATCTGACAGAGTGGTCATCTGTAGGCTACAGAACAGTCACCTGAAGTGTTGCCATACTGTCTTATGCCTGGATTTTTAAAAATAGCCCAGCATTTACTAACACAGACTAAAGACAATTTTGAGGGATGTAAACAATGACCATAGTCCTAATGTATTTTTAATTTCCATAGCTTCTGAGAATCCAAAAAGGTCCACATATTGATTAATATTATTGTGAAATCTGTTATAATGTTAAGGTATGATCGAATTCCCTCTTGTTACAATTATGAAATAGTTTGACAAGCAGAAAATGATCATGGGTTAATGACATTACTACATCGAAATAGTCAAATAAATTTGAAATATTTTAAAGTAATAGCAGTTATCTCCTGTAGAAAAACATCATAAGAACAATGCTTAGTGACTAAAAGACTCTTTATTGATGTAATATACAACCAAGCACAGAACACGTGTCGCAATATTAACTTATTTACCTAAGAAAATAAACGTTATAGCCAAAATGCAGCCAGGCGTCTCTAGCTCTGCCCATGCTCCATCCATTTGTGGTTTCCCTGGAGTGATGTGTCATCGACATTGTGATGCACTGACAAGACGCCAACATTTGGCTTTGCCTACTTGAGGCTTTTATTGCACACAAGCTACGGGGGATGTCACAGACACTACGTCCATATATTTGTAGAGTCTATGTTGGGGAAAAACTCCAGCATCATTGTCTTTGTTACTGGTGGAAAGCTGGGCTCAGGAGTTTAGCTGTGATTTTGCTCTGCCATTTTTCTCTGCATTTGTTAAGGGGTAACAATTATATCTTTATTTGTTTTTTTTGTTTTTTTACAGTGATTTGGCTTTGAGGAACTGCTTTCTCACAACAGACCTGACTGTAAAAGTAGGAGACTATGGCATTGGCCCTACAAATTTTAAGGTAACCCACTCCCCCTTCCAAAAAAAAGCATTTATACATTTTTTATTGCATTATTATTACAAATAAAGCCTCATCTTGCTGATTTCAGGAGGATTACATCACCACAGAGGATGACCAGTGTGTGGCGCTGCGCTGGCTTTCCCCTGAGCTGATTGGTGAACTTCATGGAGGTCTGATCACTTCAGAACAGACCAAACCCAGCAATGTTTGGTAGGTAGACTCATGTTGTGATGCATTTATCTTTTTTTAGACCTTCCAGGATTTCTGCATTCGATCATTACTCAATTTAACCCATAATCAATTTTGTGGAGCTTGCAAATCTTTTAAATAGCATATTCAGGTTGCCCGTAGGGTCTTAAATTTAAAAAAACTCAATTTGAGGCCTTAAAAAGTCTTAAATTCTCTGAAATATTGTCTTGAAGGTCTTAAATCACTTTAAACAGGTCTTAATTTTCCATTGTTTACGTAAAGCTACCTAATCGATCCAATACATCCAATCGCCAACAATACATCTCAATAAAACTTTAGTCAAAACTCTATTTATGACTAATATTATAACAGGCTGTTGTGCATACATTTAGTTGTAAAGGAGGGGTGGTCATATTTTAAACTAGTTGATGTGTAAACATAACATCTCTAAATGTAAGCGCTCAAAGTTCAATGCAAATGGAGAGATTGGCTTTTACAGAGTTAGCAAAGCCTACAGCGAATGAAGTTTGGGGACTACAAAAAAATACATCCGGGTTAGTGATGTCATAAACCCTTCAGGTTGTGCGCATACACTCCTCGCAGCGAAGTGGCGTGGCCAGAGGTTATGTAATGTCATAACAGAGAACGCTGAAATGGCGTCCAAACGCTGCTGTTTCCACAGAGCTTCTTCTCTTTCTGTATTTGGGCTTCCGAAGGACTCGACACAAAGACAGAAGAGCTTAAAGTTTAATTATGTTCAAGAGAATTATAATAAATATATAGCTAGCATTTGACAAAGGTCATTTACAGTTACACTGACTGACGGTATTTACACAGCAGAGGAAAGTAGAGGCGTGATGCTGCTATTATGTTAGCTGACCAATCAGAGCCCCTTGAGAGCGGGTTTTTGGAGAAACTAGGAAATGTGACAGTGGTTTTCATGCTAGCTGAGTAGCTGTATATATAATCAAAGTAAGGAATATGAAAAGATTGACTGATTTTCTACAAATGAAGCATGAGCACACGTTGTTTTGCATCTTACAAACACAACCAAGGCTTAAAAATACACTCTGGACCACCCCTTTAAACAATGTTTTTAAAGTTATGTTGAAAAAAAAAGTCTTATTAAAAAATCCTTAGCGTTTATCCCTATCTAAGTCTGAAATTTCATTTATAATGATCTTAAAATGGTCTTTAAAGGGTCACGAAACCCCCCTGTCTCAGCAGGGTGTTTTGACACCCACAGTCTGGAAAAGCTCAGGAAAGTGGGCGTGTCCAGCTCTGTTTCGGTGGGAGTGTCGGGGGAGGGAAAGAGGGAAGGTTTTGCATAAAAATGGGAGTTTCCATTTGGGCACGCGCTGATTTTCACAGAGGCAAAACAAACACAGACGCAGGGGAGAACAACAGTGACTGTGTTTACATGGACATCAGTCATCCAATTATTTGCCAAATTATTAATTTGTCAACTTTAACTGCAGTTTGGCACTTTCACTTTCCCTCAGGAAGATTTCCTGCAGCCCCCCGTGACAAACGAGATATTAAATGCGAGTAACTGCTGGAGGAGTGTAGATTTAATGGAGTGTGTTAGACCACACGGTGTATGGTAGAAAAAAAAACTTCCGCTTTTTTCGGTAACTTAGATGCCCTCGGTAAGCAGCGTCAGAAAGCCATGTGTGTTTAGACTATCCTGTCACAAAACGTGGCGAAAATTCTCCATGACGGTAACCGTTTGATTAGGGTGTTTATATGTTTACACTCGGAGAGCAGCATTCTCTCACTCACCACATCTGTAGAGACAGGACAATCAACACCAACTGGACCGCGGCTGTTTTTAGAAAAGGAGACGAGCGGCAAATCGGGATTTCACCATTTCCAGATGCGGAAAGCTCTCCGGGAACACATGTTCCTTTCAAACATGATTCTGTGGCGTGCGCTATAATCCACCGTGAGTCCAGCTGCGCTCTCATAGCAGGAAAATGAAAGCAAAACTTTTGTTGGAGCACGTTTATAAACACAACACTGGCGACCTGTGCCTCCGAACAATTCTTCTTCTTCCTCTTGTTTTGGCAACACGACGTGGCGTCTCTCTGTCGTCTCAACACTGTAACGGGTACAAACAATCTTCGAAGCTGTCGTGCATATTAATGAAGTTGCACCGTATACACAATAGAGAGCTCTGATTGGTTTAAACCAAGTCTATCTCATGAATTAAAGCCGCACACTCAAAGACGTCACGATGCACTCGCCGGTACAGACGTCCACTCTCCACGCTGGAATACACACATGGATCTCTTCGGCGTGACGCAGCTTCAAACATTCGTTTTAAACCAGAAGAACGAATTTGCTCGAAATGACGCAAAAACCACCAGATTTCACTCTTTAACGAAATATACGTGTCCTCATAGTGTTTATAGCAGCGCTGGACACATATATGACTGTCAACAGCTCAACACATGTGTTCTGGTATTTCGTGACCCTTTAAGTCTTGGTGAAACCTCTAGAAACCCTGATTTTTATATACAGAGGTCAGTATAACTGAGTTTACCCCTCACAGATTTCTTTTGACATAAATGTAGCCCCCTCCCTCGTTCTCACACACACATCATTTTAATTTAAACGTGTTGAAATAGCAATCAAACTAAATAGATGACTTAGCATTCATTTTCAAACTATTAGTTTCATTTTCTAATATGATTCAGCAGGCTTTATGGAGAAACTTTCTGTTATTCTCTGTGTTTCCTTTACATAAGCAACAGATCAATGTTTGTCATGGAATAAAATTCAATAATAAACCAAGATGTTCACAGCAAAACAATTTAAAAAATCACAGCAAAATCATTTTACTCGCAAAAATCTTACGCAGAATATTTAGGTGTCTAATAACATGCACTTGTCTTGTGACGTACACATTTGTGTCGGCAGGAGGAAAACGTAAACGGCAGTAGTTATGTTACGGTGTCTCGGAGCAGTTGACAGGTCTGATCCGTCTGAAAGTGGGCTATCTGCACTTTGGTTTCAGGGTCAGAAATTTAAAGGTCTTTGACTCTTATAGCCTTCGCGAAGGGCTCAGATGATGGCTTGTATGTCAGAGTTTATTAGGAGCTCTTATTACAGATGTACCCCGTTTAGGTTTATATGGGGAATGTGCAAATTGGATTTGTAGTGTCTTTACTGTATCGAGTGTCAAGAACTAGCTTGTGTTGTAATAAGTTTATTAGCAATATGCTGCAGATATGTTATAGATTCATGTAGAGATGTCATGTTTTGGTATCAGTCAGAACTGAAATTTCATTTTCATTTTGAGCACTGTTGAGCAGGTACTGAAACACTGCTGATTGGCCACTGTGTTTATGTTCTCAACAGAAATGAATGTGATTGGCTACAATGATCATCGCTTGGTGCGTTTGCACAGATACAGGGACACTAGCTGTGTTTCCATTCAAAGATGTGATGTAGATTCATGCACAAGATTGGAATCACTTTAAACTTTGCAAATAAAGCAGTGTTTCCATCCAGTGAGATTCAAAATGGTCACTTTCTGTTGAACTTGCACAAATATTGATGAGAGAAATGTAGTTTAGTGCATTTGGGATTTGTCACTATGGTGTTTTTTGTTCTATGACTTGTGCCTCCGAAGACGAAACACAATGAACGCGATAAATACGGTGACTTTTGGAAGTGTGAGATGCTATTTGAGAGCTCAGACAGATGCTCAAGACAGTTATGGATGGAATAGGAATAAAACTGAACCCTTGTCATGACAGACTGAAGGCTAAGGTGTGTTAGAAATGAGCGAAACAACATTTAAGATGCTTTATAATGTGCTGGAATTGTCCATTTATTTTGTAAATATTCAAAATGTAGATACATCTTGGCATTTACATTTAAGTATTTATGTGTTGCGGCATTCCAAAATGCACATAAAGATTGGTGGATGGAAATATATAGCTACTGTAGCATTTGAAAGCTACGTCTATCAGAGGATCCGTCTATGAGCAGTTATATGAGCATGATAGATGTTGATTTTAGTGTATGAACTTGGTGAAAAGCATCAGTTTAACATTTTATTAGTTACGCATAATATATTTTCCTTAATAATTGTACATAAATTCACCAGTTCTGTGAAAATTGTACATTCGTCAGAAACAAATAAATCGTTTAATTTGTTTAAATACAATTTTAATGTTTTTTATCTAGCAATTAATTAGTTTTCTTTTAAGTACCTTACCCAACATTGAACACTTTGTAACATGATTTTTGTGCTTTCAGGGCTTTGGGTGTAACATTATGGGAGTTGTTCGAATGTGCAAAGCAGCCGTATCATCACCTGTCGGACAGAGAAGTGCTCCATCATGTGCTCAAAGATCAACAAGTCCGACTTTTCAAGCCACAACTGGACTTGCCATACTCAGAAAGATGGTGAGTCCTTCACAGATGCTTGTTTTCAAGAGCAAGTTCAGTTTCTTTCTTTTAACTTACTTAATTTTTGGTTTGGTCTACAGGTATGAGGTTCTACAGTTTTGTTGGCTACCTGCGGACAAAAGGGCCACTGCTGAAGAGGTCCATCGCCTGCTCACGTACCTCCGTATGCAGGGTCAGAAGGATGTGGAGGACGACTTTGAGCAGCGCTGGAGCTCTCTCAAACCCAATCCCAGCACTCGACAGGCTACTGTCAGCCACTCCTCCTTCCCCATCCTGGAGCAGTTCGATGATGGCCGAGAGCCGGATGAGGTGCTCACTGTCACCGAAACAAGTCGTGGGTTAAGTTTTGAATATGTCTGGGAAGCAGCCAAGCATGACCACTATGACAGCCACAATCGGTCTGCCATGGACACTACTCTGAATTACCACAGTATGTTCTTTCCAGTGCCACGGCAAGACATTCAGGCTCATTTCCCTGACGCCTCAGTGCAAGCCGCTGATGGTGGTAGAGTCCCGGAAACCTTGCCGGTGTTTGATGCCCACAAAGCATCCTCTGGAAATGACTACTTCATTAAGTTGGAGGAGCTTGATGAGAGCGAGATTGGGATGGGGGACAGTCAAGGAGCTGAGGGTAGTAATACTTCAGAGCAGCATCAGTATGTTGTCTTACAGGACGTCCGATTGGACGAATCAAGTACAGATGCTGATTTCTTCCATCAGAGCATTGACTCAAAAGACTCTTTTCTTCAGGACAGCCACATATGGTCCTCAAGTGAACATGACAGCCCTTACCATACTAACATTTTCAGTGAGGGCGATGCAAAGCTGGAAGATTCTCATTCATTTGGTGGAGGTTTTATGGAGCTCCCCGAGATGATGAATTTACCAAAGAGGGACTCTGATGAAGCTAATGGTAAAGAGGCAAATTTTCAGACATCTTTTTTAGGGGTTGGACCGGAAGCCATTCATCTGGAGATCTCTGATCAGGGGAGTTCAGATGTAATGAAGCTTCTCAACACTGAGAAACTTGCTGACAACTTTATGTTTCTTAAAGATAACAGTCTGATGAAAGACAAGTCTGCAGTCTCACCAACTGACTCATTTAATATCAAGAGGTCCATCATAGAGACCGATGTCTCAGATAGTGTAAACCTTACAGGTGAGTCTTTGAAATCAGCAGGCAATTCTGCACAGCTCAAAGATGAATTCTTAGACTTAGTCAGCCCCATTTTAGATGATTTTCTCTCCCCTTTGAAAGGACATGAAACAATGGTGCCTTTTGATATATTAGTAACAGGAGAAACCTGTAGCAACCACCTGCCAGACACAAATGGCTCTTTGCGTTCCCCCAAATCTGGGAATTACTCCTCATCTGAGTCTACCTCTGAGAGTGTTGAGGTCATTGTTGACAGTCCCTCAGACAGTCAGCAGTCCCTTGAAAGTGCCACAACAGATACACTACAAATGTGCATAGATGCCAAACCCCCTAGCCTTGAAGAATGCTTCGGAGCCTCAAAGGACAATGGGCAGCATATAGGAATCAGCGACGCAGCTGAGCTAAGCTTTACTACTTCACCTGTTGGAGAGTATACAGAAGGTGGCCTCACTGAAGGTCTGACAAGTAGCGACTCAATGAGTGATATAATGGAGACAGCCAAGGATATCCCACCATTAGAAGCCATCGATCAAGATACTTTATTGGACAACCACGCAACTCAGGATATGTCCTCGCTGTTGGTTTTGGACTCCTGTCTTGATCAAATAAGTCAGGACAGTCTTTTTGACGATAGCACCTCATCGACTCTTCCAACCGTTGAGAATTCTGCAGAAACGCCCGATTCGTTGGATTCTTTGGACGTGGTGCATGGACAGTCATTGGAGATTTCAGTTAATAAGCTTCAGCCCCCATACAAAGCTGCGGACAGTGGGTATGAAACCGAAAACTTGGAGTCCCCCGAGTGGAACTCTCAAACAGGATTGAAGGATGAAGATAATGAGATTGGTACTGCTGTGGAGCCCACAGTGCTGGTCCCACCAGAAATTGTTGTGTCTGAAGTGGACAGTGTGCCTGATGTTCAGGTAAATGGTGCTGGAGTCGATCTCCAACAGGAACCTGGTGAATTTCCCTTAGGAGGAAACTACAGAGACTCCGCTTACTTCTCAGACAATGAGGAGCTGGATAAGAAAAGTGATGACGTCAGTGGAAACGGCTCTTCATCTTGGCTCCAGAATAATCAAGGAACTAATGAAAGCCAAGTAAATGAAGCTCTTGAGGAGCATTCACGGCCCGAGACTTCCTCTGAATCTGCAGGTCCTACTTTAGAATCAACTGTAACGGCCACAAAGACTCTTGTTCCAGAGTTGGTTCTCACTACCGAGGAAGATTGGAGCAAGGAAAAACCATTGACTGTTGATGACTCTAACCAGAATGATCCCCCTGATGTCCCAGAAACACCCACTACCTCATTACCACCTCCACCGGAAGTCATGCTTCACGCAAAACTAACAAGAACGTACGCTGGGGAAATAACAAAGAAGAAGGAGCCAGATATGGAAGGAAGGTATTTGGGAAAGCTGGATGGATCCTACGGCGCGGAGGACGGGATGGATGCTGATGAAGAAGATGAGAACAGTGATGATTCGGATGAGGATATGCGTGCCTACCGATTACACAGCTCCAGCTCTGAGTGCAGCGAGGATGATGTTGTGCACCCGGTACCTATTATTATCTCAGACAACAGCAGTTCCCTCAACCTTAAAAGCCTGCTGAAACCCAAAAACCTTCAGACTGCTAAAGCCACATCAGAACAGGGCAGGGATGAGGATAACAGACGCGGAGTGTCATTCTTTGATGATGTCACCGTCTATCTGTTTGACCAGGTCTGATGTTCTGCTTGCTTTTCTTTAACCCTTGTGTGCTGTTGGGTCGTTTTCATCCACTCTGGGCTGATTTTGAGGCTTAATTTGGCCACAAGTTTCTCTGTGTGAAAACCACCAACAATCAAGAATACATGATTATATGCTTTCATGGCTTTGCAATCAAAAAATGTGGTTATAATGGTAATCAATGGGGGGAAAACAGCCCGCAACATAAAGAAATGGTAGTCAATTTGAACAGTACACAAGGGTTAAAGTTAACCTGATTATTCAAATATAGGCTTTTCCACATCTGTTTGATTCTGTTTTTCAACCAAATAGGAAACCCCAACAAAGGAACTCGGTGAGCACACTCTTGACCCCAGTAGTCAATTGTCAGATTTCAGCAGTCCAGTGGCCTCCTCCAGCTACCTTAATAGATTTACCAACTCTGAGAGCTCCACTGATGAAGAAGGTAATGACTTGACATTGTTTCTTTATCATATCGAAGTAATATAGAGTAATTTTGCATATTTGTGGCCAGGTTAGAGACTCTTTCACGAACCAGTACTGGGCTGTGAACATGAAGTTGGTGACCCCTGTTTTTACTGTAAGCTTTAGGGTTTAGCTTAGGTGTAACATTAATAGAACACAATAGTTTGGATCCTGTGTCATGTACAAGACGGTAAATAAATCAAAAGGTTTTACTACCCACATTCCTTAAATCCTGCCAATTTGGAGCTGGCTCCGACCTCCATTTATACCGAACTTCTCCAGTTTGGAACCCCTGACTTGTAGGTTTAGGTTTGGGGTAGGTGTAGATATTATTAAAATACAATAGGGTACTGTAAGCTTTAGGGTTTGGGTAGGTGTTTGTTAATCAAACCCAACAGGTTACTGTAAGCTTTAGGGTTGGGTCATGTGTAACAGTAATTGAAAACAATAGGTTGGACTTAATCAATAGGTTGAATCAATCAAAAGCCCCAAAAGGTTTTACCACCCAAATGAAGCGCAAGTCCTGACAATTTGGAGTTGGCTTCGACCTTCGTTTATACCTAAATCTTCCAGTTTTGTTAGAGATAGGTGTAGATATTATTAAAACACAATAGGTTATTGTATGGTTTGGGGTTTGTGTAGGTGTAACAGTAATAGAACAAAATAAGTTGGACTAAAGGGTTTACTACCCACAAGAAGCTCACATCCTGCCAATTTGGAGCTGCCTCTGACCTCCGTTTATACCTAACTTCTCCAGTTTGGCACCACTGACCTTTAGGTTTAGGGTAGCTGTAGATGTTAATAAAACATAATAGGTTACTATAAGGTTTAGGGCTTGGGTAGGTGTAACGTTAATAAAACACTACAGGGTCACTGTAAAATTTAGGTTTGGGTAGGTGTAGATATTATTAAAACACAATGGGCTACTGTAAGGTTTAGGGTTTGTGCTGGGTTTGGTGTAACAATAATAAATGGTTTACTGTAGGGTTTGGGGTTCGTGTTGGGTTAGGGGTAGCAATAATAAATAGTTTACTGTAAGGTTTAGGTAGTTGTAGACAGTTTATTGTAAGCTTTAGAGTTTTGGTAGGTGTAACGTTAATAGAACACAATACTCAGTGTCATGTACAAGACTCATGTACAAGCTCCAAAAGGTTTTACTACCCACTTAAAGCTCAAATCCTGCCAATTTGGAGTTTCCTCTGACCTCCGTTTATACCCAACTTCTCCAGTTTGGCACCCCTGACTTGTAGGTTTAGGGTTTGGGGTAGGTGTAGATATTAACAAAACACAATACATTACTGTAAGATTTAGGGTTTGGGTAGGTGTAACATTAATAAAACCCAACAGGTTACTGTAAGCTTTAGGGTTGGGTTAGGTGTAACATTAATCAAACACAATAGGTTAGACTTTGTATTATGCACAAGACTTTAAATCAATCAATCTAAAGCCCCGGGAGGATTTACAACCCACTTGAAGCTCAAATCCCAGACTCCGACCTTCGTTTATACCCAACTCCTCCAGTTTGGGACCCCTGATCAGGAGTCACTGACTCTTAAGGTTGGATGCCAAGGTTTTAAGCTTTCTTTTTGTTCTTGTGGGAAAATAAATTGATATAATCTACTTCCAAATTAACAATAATCTATATATAACTGAAAAGTTATATTCCCTGGTTTTTAATTAGCTCATTTCATTCAAAACTATAGCTAGGGTGTGAGAAACGTTAAAAACTTCTTGCTTCCTGAGCCCTGGCTGTGCCAAAGTGATGAAAATACTACGGGCAGGGTCTCAACGACTCTTCCTATGTCTTTGGGAGATACTTTCAGGCCAAACAAACCTATTTGTTGATTAACTTGTGTGCTCAGTAATTGGGCAGGTTTCTAACACCCATATGAGATCAGGGCTGGGCAAATTTTGTTAACCTTGCTGACCCCAATACTTCATTTGATCACTGCATGCTGCTATTATGTTGATGAGATAAGGGCTGGGAACACTTTATTAACATGCTTTGTTTAGCCATCTCCACCTACCCACTACCCTCCTACTAAAAACATATTATAGACTTGCTTTTAGCCTTGTGATATAACTTACAGACTTGTAAGAGACTCCTGTAGGCTTTTGAAGACTTCCTGAAGACGCTGTATGACTGCAGACTTACCAACACCTCTCAATAAACCAGTTCTGCTTGATTTGAGTTCTCTCATGCGTTCATTTTATTTTTCCAATATTCTCCAGGTGGTGCATTCGAGTGGGATGATGACTTCCCATCTCCAGAGCCTAATTTCCTGTCAAAAGCCGCCAGTGATCATTCCTCCAGCGGGACTTCGGCCGCTTCGAAGTATTTCTCTCCACCTCCTGCGAACCGCAGCCTGGATCAGAGCTGGACCAGCCCCTCCAGCTACTCTCGCTTCTCCATCTCTCCCGCCAGCATCGCCAGCTTCTCCCTCACACACCTCACAGACTCGGACATGGAGCAAGGGGGTAAGATGAGCCAGACGTCCTAACTCTTGAGAAAATGAATCGCAGTTCGTCGACGAATCAATTGAATCTAAACGCAGTTTCTGATTTTCTTTCTCAGGAAGCGGCGAAGACGGAGAGAAGGATTAACCACACGTTTTGAGGGCTTCGATTGCTTCTCAGGCAGCATTTTGGTATTTATTGGAGGATATGAAGGCATCTGCTTCTGGCTAGCCAATCAGATGCAGCATAATAATCTGCTTTTTTCCATTAATTATGATTTGCGATGTTTTTCGTCAGTGCAATTCAAAGGAAACCTTTGCTTTACGTACGCTTTTGAGACTTTCACGCGCTTCCCAAGTGTCCTGCCTCACTTATTTTCCTCCTCAGTGTCCACGTTTGTACTTAAGAACGAGTTTATTTCGACACTAAACGAGCCAACAGACTCAAACGTTGAGTTGTGCAATCGAAACAAATCGTATAACGTTTGCCTTTTACGTTGAACACACTGGATTTTTTTGGTTTATTTTTTAAATGTGAAAATCTTAAGTGTGACGAGCTTATTTATATGACGGTTTAGATGTCCAGTATGAGTCTCCACAGATATTTTTGTACAGTGTTTGGACGATTCGTTCATCCATGACAATGAACCACTTCACACAACTCGCATAGTCCTAGCGATTTTGTCGGAAATCAATGGGGATTTGGGCAGCTGACAGGGTTTATTGCACATTAGATGCTAATAAGTCTTAACGTATTGAGCTGTCATTGCAGTCTATTTATGAGGAATACTTTGGGGTTTTTTTCCAACACGAGGACGTCTTGCAGGTTTGTGCATGATTATTCATCAATGCACTGCAAAAAAATCCCGTTTCTATCTCGTTTCTTGTCTAAATGTGTAATAATTCTTAAATCAAGATGCATTTTTTTAGACTAGCAATACATATTAGTCTTGTTTTAGGAAATAATGAGTCAAAATGAAGCGAGTTTTCGGTTTAAACGTGCAGAATAATCTGCCAATGGGGTAAGGTAAGTTATCTTTGACACATGTTTGTTTTAGCCCATTGGCAGATCATTTTGCTTGTTTTAACCAAAAACTCACTTCATTTTTGGCATATTTTGGCTATTTTGTTTGCTTGTCTAGAAAATGCTTCTTAATTTATGAGTTTTTATATATTTGGATTATATCAAGACAGTAATTAAAGCATTTTTGCAGTGTGCAATGGGGTTTCTCACCCATATAGAGCATATCCAGGTCACATTTCAGCCCACAATCAGGAGAACTGTACAATTACGATTTATTTTCATAGCATTTTTCTTTCGTTATGACAATTAAGCACATTGTTTGAAGCGTGGAGAGAAAAAAGGTGATATTTAAAAGTGTAAAGTATTTGTTATTGTAATTGTCATTTTTGTTTTACTGGAATAAAAGAAATTATTGATTTAAAATGGATATTATGCTAAATATATCATCATTTGTTTCTAGATTTTGGGTTGAAATGTGACCCAGACAAGAACTAAAGACTATATTTTGTGCTTATCTAAACAATGCTTCTTGATTTAAAGATTTGGGGTAGAAAACAGAACAGAAAAACAGAAACTCTTAGAACATATCCAGATCACATTACCGCCCAAAATCAGCAGAAACAGATAATTCACATCTATTTTTATTATAATAATGAAAAATAAAGAAAAAAATGTAAGTATTTGCATTATAATTGTCATTTTTGTCTATCCTAAATAAGTTCAAATACACGTTTTGCTAAATATATCATTATTTTTTCTAGGTTTTGGGTTGAAATGTGACCTAAAGGAACTACAGACTACAAAACAAGACTTTATTCTGTGCTCGTCTGAAAGATTTTAAGATATTTGGACTAGAAACGAGACAGAAACTCTTAAGTAATTAAACTCAGGCCACACATTTCAGCCCAAAATCAGCAGAAACAGACAATTTAAACCTATTTTTATTATGACTATGAAAAATAAACAAAATAAATAAAGTATTTGCATTATAAATGTCATTTTCGTCTATTCTAAATGATTAAAAATGCACATTTTGCTAAATATATCATTATTTGTTTCTAGATTTTGGCTTGAAATGTGACCCAGACAAGAACTGAAGACTATATTTTGTATTCGTCTTAAAAATGCTTCTTGATTTGAAGATTTTAGGATATTTGGACTATAAACGAGAGCAAAAGTAATTAAATCATCTGTTGCAGTGTGCATCTAGAACATATCCAGGCCACATCTCAGCCCAA